>LPNX011143428.1:92682-131681 GCA_001517045.1 Pseudotsuga menziesii
TCTTTAATTAACCAATTATGTTTTATTTTTATTATAAAATATAAAACTTATGTTTGAATTGTAATCCTATCAACATATCAATGTGAGTGTCACGCTAAAAAAATACTTAAAAAAAATCTAAACTTGCTTCTTTTAATTACGTAGTAAACAAAGCAAAACCTTGAGCCGCCCGCCATGGGTTTGTATTTGCATGCATGGATGATGGACTGTAAGGTGGGCATCATGCGTGTATACCATGGTAAATAGGCGATGGGCATAGATGGTTTTTGCTCGTTTTTCGACATCGTGTGATTCTACGGAAGTGAGAGTATCCCATCACCCGTGCAACACTGACAATAAAGACCGCAGCAGGAGTCTTAATGACTCTGCAGCTCTTAAAAGACACCTAACTCTTAAAATATACTAACATTTCTCTTAAAATATAGCTCTTAAAATATAGCTCTTAAAAGACACACAAGCTTGGCTTTTCCCTCATTGATGTTTACAGGCAGATTTCCATTGTTATAAGGAAAAGTATGGTAAGCAAAAAACTTCCAACTCTCATCTTGCACCAAATCCTCCATTATTATTGTGTATTTATCTGCAACCCCCATTTTTAAGAGTGCTATGCGGTCCCTGGAACAGACAATAACTTTGGAGTTCGAATGATTACTTACAGGACACATTATGCCTAATCCCTCTAACAACTCTGCAGCATTACATCCCCATACATCATCTAAGAACAACAAAAACCCGCTACTCTCCTGTAGTGTCTGATTCAACCATAACTTTACATCTTCTTCGTTCATATTTTCGCCCAAATTTACATTTTTTTGTGCGGCTATTTGTGTACAAAGTGCATTCCTGAGACTTGTAAAAGAAGGACTTTGCGAAACGGTAAGCCAAAGTAATAAGCCGTCACTAAATTTACTGCGTACCTTTTGGCTATTGAAGAGCGTCTTGAAAAGCATAGTTTTTCCAGATCCACCCTTGCCAAGAACGCCAAGGTTCTTCGCCTTTGCTACATCTATCACCAACTCTTCGAGAATTGAAAATGCTTTACGCTGTCCCACTATAAGAGGCTCATCGATCAATTTCATCTTTGCAGAACCATTTCGAGCGCTAGCGCCTTGGGAACTGCTTGTTGAAGAAGCCACGGCTTCTATCCTGTCCTTAATCAGCCCAAGTTCTCCTTGGAGCTTTTGAGTTTGACCCTCTAGTAGCTGTGGAATTTGGGCCAACTCAACCAAAGGAGACAAATTTATATGTTGGTTGATCTTTAAAATCAAACCAGCGGTCCTCAAACTGGTATGATAGCGAGAAATAATGTTACACGCCGGTATTGTGCAAGTTTTCACCATTTTAGATGCCTGTTGGAGAAGGGCGTCCAACTCTTTAAGCCATCCGAGACGATAACGGAGAAGACGGTGAACAGGCCGTTAACGGAGTCTGGGGTCTACGGAGGTAACGGCGCAACGATTGCAGTCCAGTCTTAATATTGACAACGCTGCTCTTCAGACATGGTTTGATGTTGGTATCAGGCCAGACGATGGGGCAGAGGACAGCGACAGCCGCTGGAGGGATGGGCTACAGGACAGCCGGAAGTTTCAAAAAAATCCGGCATCCCAGATTGACTTTGTCCATGAACTCTTTGACCTGAAGGGGACCCACCTTAGCCAGCTGGCTTAACCCGCATGAACGTACATGCTGGTTAAGCTCAACCGATGCTGAAAGGATAAAAAGACTCCATAAGCTTTATTGTCGGGCGAAAACGCTGAGAGATAAAAAATGATGCTGGAGTCGCCCAAAAGTTAAAAGGGAAAAAATATCACGATGTCTGAGAAAAAAAAAGGTCAACGAACATAACCCTTTAACGAAAAGTACAAATCTAATTGCGTTTAGCGAAGAGTACAAACCTAATTTTTTGGGGTTATATTTATGTTTATTGAGGCTAAAATTGTATTAAGACCATGCAAGGGAAAGACTATGCATGGGAAAGGACAATGCAATCGTAGTCGCAGTCGCAGCTCGCGATTTACTAAGTGAGCTCGTTATTTACTAAGTGAGAGTGCTGCTGTCCTTTGCTTTTCACTTCTTCTGAGAAGCAATCCCCAAATGGCGAGCATCAAACGTCATACGTCGGACAGTGGACAGCTTTAGCTTTTCAGAAAGGAGTGGGCTATTCTCTCGAGTCTCGATCACCACCGCGTGCCGTCAAGAGAGACTTCACGGCGTTTGCAAACCTGCTAAATATTGTTGGCCATCTCGAAGAGTCCAAACGTGATCACTCCATGTCTGACTCCCTTGCGGGGTCCCTCTCCGCCAACGACGCACTGACAAAATAGCATGGAAATCTGGGTAGAATGTATGCTGTCGCAAGAATATGCCACTCCAAGCAAATGGGCAGCATGCATGCCATCGCCCCCATCCTTCGTACAACCAGCTTCTTTTAAATTTGAAATTCATAATAGCAGGAAATTTAAATTTAAACATCCCGCTTCTTTTAGAACTCCATACAAGACATTACTGAGGAGATGCCATGAAATGTAATTACAATCAGGGATGCAACAACTCAGTTGCTCGTAATTATAATGAGGGATGCAACAGCTCAGTTGCTCAGTTCTCATAGGCGACCGTTCAATTCTCATAGACTCCCCTGCCAGCCACACTGCAGAGAAAGACAGTCCAGCAAACAATTGGAGTATTGGGCACTGGTCTCCCCTTGTAACGAGCAGGTTTTACAGTTTCAACCGCAGGAAGCCGACGGATCCATCTCTTGAACGGTAGCGAGGATACTGAGGACTAGTTGTTCTGTAGGCAGCCCCAACATCACCACTACAACCGTGCCAATGGATCTAAAAATGCCAATGATGATGTTTGCCGATGCAAGAGGGAGTTGACTACACTTCAGGTTTGCAGTGAAAATATCCACATTTTGAATTGACGTAGATACGGATCCACACGACCGACGTTCTGGCCGTTAGGGGTTTGGTTGGTGCACCCATTTTTCTTTTCCACCATTTAATGTGATGTAAAACCTGGTGATAGTATTACCATTGCCCTCTTCAATTTTTCGAGCATTTTAAAACGAGTATGGAAAAGTATGTTACACAAAAACTTGCATTGTGGTTGAATATAGTTTTATGTATTTACTCTGCAATTAAAGTGTATGACATACAAGTTTTAATGGTTTTCTTTTTATGGGCCAAGCACATAGTGAAAACGCTTGGCCTTAGGTTACTGTTTTTTCCTTTGAAATCTTTATTCATTTTGAGAACTTTAACATGGAGCAAATTTGATGGCAGAACTTGACATTTGTTCTAACAAATCAATTTCGGCTAGTCGATGAGAGAGACAATGCTCTTAGTGTTACTTGTTACTTTTTAAAAACTCAGTATCTCATTTCTACAAGAATAAAAATATAAGGAATAAGAAATATTTTTAAAATGTGGGTGTGCTAGTTTTAAGTGAAATTAAATTGTATGGCAAAAATGGAGTCAAAGAAAATACTACTTTACATTATTGCAAAAAGTGATCCTTAGATTTTTGAATTGAGATTTTAGAATAAATTAAATAATATAAGTAAATATTTTTATTAAACGACAAAGTTTTATATGTTTGTATAAAGTAAATCAAAAGAAAAATATTCGAAAGTAAATGTTAAAAAAGTTAATTTAAGTAATTTTTTTAGCATATAAATATATTTATATTCATTATTTTAAAAAATTAGAATAATAATAATTAATTTAAAATGGTTATAATTTTTATTTATTGTTTTTAAGTAATTTAGAAATATTTTTATAAATAAAATATACAAAGTTTCTTATAATTTATGATTAGAAGTAAATATTTTGATTATATGATATAGTACTACATGAGTTTATAAAATGAATATTAAGAAACTTTTGTTCACATTATTTAATAACAAACTTAATAACATCATTTAAAGTTTTATTCACTAGGTTTGATATTTTAGATTTTTAGATTAGATTAGTAACTTGAATCTTATCCTTATTTCTACCTCATTTGAAACTTAAATAAGCATTAAAACCTTGTGTTGTTACAAGTATGGTTTGATTCTAGGAAAAGCTACATATTTACAAGTTTATAACATAAATTAATTAATTAATTTAAATGTAGAAATTAAGGGTATTTTTGTATACATTAATCCATACACAAATTTTTATTTACATTACTGAAACATCTTTACAACATATCCAAATTTAACTATTGAATTTCAACTAAGTTATAATTGGAAGCTATCTATAGTTGATGTGCAAAGAGAAACTAAAGTCATCTTGGAAGTATGTTGATCTCAACTTCTTCCATCAAATCCTTAGTCTAGATTATATCCTTATCATAATTCTAATCTTTTGTATATAAAATTTTGTGCATGGTATACTACATTACATTGTCATTTCTATGTTGATTCAAAAGTGCCCACGACAATGGGCATAGAAAAGAGTAGATCAATTAGTGCTACAAGCTGTATTTCAAAAATGAATTTAAATTAACAATGCCATGTAGAGTTGTGTTTATCCTTGTTGTAACTCAAGATCCCTTCCAAAGTGTGGGGATTCATGTGATAGTACAAGTGCATAAAGATGTAGTTCAACAGTTCTATATGCCTATGTATTTATGGGGAAAAGGTTGTATGCATGTTGACTCTGGTTCTCCATCATGCTTCAAAGCTGCATCCAAAAATTTCTAATGAGCTTAAGATGATGGTCAAATATGATGTGATGAATCCAAACTTATCACAAATTGGTGTAAAGAAAATGCTGTGAATTGTATCCTATATAAAATTATTTAATTGCAATGATAAACTATGACAAGTAAATTATATGGGAGGAAGTTTTGGACAAAACTCCATCTTTACATGCATACAATAATAAAACTTATTAATTTGCTTTCTCATTTTAAAAGGAAAAATACTGTTTTTCATCTTTACATGCATACAATAATAAAACATATTAATTTTCTTTTTCATTTTAAAAAGAAAAATACTATTTTCCAAATTAAAGCTCATAATTTTTCTTCATTGCTTGTGATTATGGTTGATGGAAACACCATATGGAAATAATATGTGGAGTGAACTATTTCCAAAGATCTTCAAAGTTGTAGGTGTTAACAATTGTAGGTTTAAACAATTGAAGGTTTAAAAAATTTGTTTTTCTTTTTAACACTTGTAACCATGAAAATGTTAGGTAAGAGAACTCTACCTAAGGAGTGATAACTAAAGAGGATATTGATGAGGTAAAGCTTGTCCACTAATTTATTGTGTTCCTAGTTACTTTCTCCTTAAACAGTGGCTATGTTGGGAAGATTCGAGAGTGAAAAGAGTAAGGGAGAGTCACTAGCTAGTTCTAAAATAGTAAAATATAATGTGTGCATGATATGTAACTCATTGCGCATATTATATGCAATTATCAATGAGCTTCTGATTAGTTACATATCGTTCGTGCAATATGGAACTCTAAATTAGTTTTAAGATATATTGGCCTAAAATTTGGGGTATCAATGTCATTTAAAGGTTTCAAGCACCACGGATGAGTCATGCGGGCTTAACCACATTTAGTGAAGGAAACACATGCCTTTGTCCCTAAAGTAAGAACTTATAAATATTAAGGGCTATCATCAAGGCCTCAAACTACCAAAAAATACCTCCCTAGGGGATATTTGGACTATGAATGAGGAATATATGGGTGCCATTTGAACGTTTTGAACACTAGAGATGGTATTTGAGAACTATATCAAGGTTGTATGAGGAAACTAAGACATTAGGCTCTAATGTAATATTATGTAGCACAAGATCCCTTAAGGAGACCTAAAATAAACATTTTTTACCCTGTCACTTGTGCTGGGAGATACTAGGGCATCAAGTTTCAGAGGCTTCCCACCTCAGTTTTCAGAAGTGACCTTGCTGAGAAAATCGCCCCAAGGAGGCACATATTTCTATCCAAATAGAATTCCCAAACTTGAAGTTTGGAAAAATATGGTTTCTTTAACAAACCCTAGGTCATCCAGCTCCGAAACGAGGTCAGACACCTCAAATCAGTAAGATCTAAATCTTTGCTATTTCCATTTGAGGTTCTCCTTTGAAAATATGACTCACCATAGCTTGAGGACAAGATTGGAGGGGATGATAAATTTTGAGCATGGAAGTACATAATCTCCCTGATCCTTGTAGAAACTGATTTGGATCAGTACATCACTGAAGAAGTTCCAGAACAAGAGGGAGATGAGGCTAAGACTGCTCATAAGAGAAGCATGGATAAGGACAAGAGAAACATTGCAAATTCTATTAAGGATCAGCTCATCGCCCACGTGTCTTCATTCAAGACACTGAAGGAAGTATATAATGTTTTGACAAAGATGTTCGAAGGAAAGAACATCAACCAGAAAATGACTTTGAGGAACCAGTTGAAGGGTGCGAATATACAAAAGTTTGAGACTATACAGTCTTACTTTACAAGGGTTGCTCAAAGCAAAGAACAACTTGAAGCAATTGAAGAAAATGTCAAAGAATGAGAAATTGTAATGACTACCTTGAATGGTCTCCCTAGATCATGGGACTCATTCATTCAAGGAATTTGTGCAAGAAGGAGGTTGATCTATTTCAACAGAATATGAGAAGAATGTGCACAAGAAGAAGCTCGAATCGTGACAAGAGAAGAGAATATGGGAGCAACTTAATATCAAGCTCTCAGAGTTCACATCAGGAAGAAATTCAAGAAGAAGGAGAAGAAGGAGAACTTTCATCACAACAAGAAGAAGGACAAGAAACAAAAGAAGACCAAGAGAGATCCTTCTAATGTTCGATGTTATACTTGTGATGAAAAGAGACACTTTGCAAGAGATTGTCCCATCAGGAAAATGAGACACCATGCTCATGTTTATGAAGATGATGAACCAACAAACAAAAGATTCAGAAGAGAGAAGGATGATTCAGATGAAGAGTATGTTCTAGTCTCGACACTTACTAGCACTATCTCACACGGAAGCAATGATTGGCTTGTGGATGATGGAGCTTCTAAACACATGACGAGATACAAGGAATCATTCATTAATATGTATGTACATGAGTCACCTCCTATGATGAAACTTGGGGATGATTACCAATACCCCATAAAAGGGAGTGGAGAAGATTCATACAAGCTTGACTCTGAGAAATCTTTAAAGATGAAGGATGTGCTATATGTTCCAGGTTTGAAGAAGAATCAACTCTCCATCTCTGCACTAGATTAAAAGGGAATGAGAGTTTCTTTTATCGATGGCCAAGTTCTGATGTGGACCAGAGGGAAGACAATATAGGATGCAATAGTGATTGGAGAAGAAGACAAAGGTTTGTATAAGCTAAAGGGACAACCTCGACAATCATTGGTTTATGAGTCAATTGAACCAAGCGAACTATGGCACAGAAGGCTTGCACATGTGCACTACAGAGCACTACTGATGGCAAGCAAAGTAGTATCTAGACTACTAGAGATCCAGGAAAAGCATGAAGGCATTTGCAAAGGATGTGCACAAGGAACAAATGTGAAGAAGACATTTCCCAATAGTGAGAGAAAGTCCAAAGGAATATTCTAGATAGTACACTCAGATGTATGTGGACCCATGTGTTCTAGCTCATTAAGCGGGTATGTACTATGTTTCCTTTATAACTTATTTCTCATGTAAGACTTGGATATATTTCTTGAAAGGGAAAAATGAAGCTTTCAGTAAGTTCAATTAATATAAATCCTTGGTCAAGAACCAAACCGATAGGAAGATCAAGACTCTACAGTCATATAATGACGTAGAATTCACCTCGAAAGAATTTAAGGAACTATGCAAAGAATCTGGGATTAAGAGGGAGTTGACACTCCATACAATCCTTAGTAGAATGGGGTTATGGAACGAAAGAACCGAATCTCATGAAAGCAGCAAAATTATTTCTACATGACCAGAATCTTCCTATGCACCTATGGGAAGAGGCATCAAGAACACTTGTGTATGTATAGAATCGTACTCCTCATCGAGTACTTGAAAACAAGACTCTAGAACAAACTTTCTTAGGAGAGAAATCACAAGTCATCCACCTGAGAATATTTGGATTCCCGGTGTACATACGTATCCCAAAGAATAAAAGGACCAAGATCGATCCTTCTGGGAAGAAGGGTATACTCGTAGAATATAGTGATACATCAAAGCCCTACCATTTATACTTCCCAGAATTCAAGAAGATCGACATCAATAGAGATGTAACCTTTGTTGAAGACTCGACATACTTCAGATCCTGGAGGACACGAAATCCCGATATATGGAAATTGAAGAATCAATTCCAAAAGACCATGAAGATCATGACATGACAGAACCACAAGAGCTGGCAGAGACATTCCTTAAGAAGGAATCCCACAAGAGGAAACCAACATGGGAACGGGAGCTCATACGACAAGCAGAAAGGTGTGGTGCTCCAGAAGGAATACATTGAGAGAGAAAAAGGGAAAAGCCCTACAATAGCTATGTGGCTCTGCTGTGTGACATCATTGACAGAGAACCTTCCACCTATGAAGAGGTTGTATAAAAGAAAGAATGTAAGGATGCTATGATCGAGGAACATCAGTAAATCATGAAGAATGATTTCTGGGAGATAGTTTCGATACCGAAAAAGAAGTATGTCGTGACTTCGAAGTGGATCTACAAGATCAAGCATGCTACAAATGGTAGCATCGATAAAAACCAGCAAGGTTCCTAACACAAGGCTTCTTACAGAAGGAAGGCATAGACTACGAAGAGACATTTGCACCCGTGGCAAGGTACACTTCCATTGGGACCATACTTGCATTGGAAACAATTATGAAATGGAAGATACACCAAATGGATGTCAAGACAACTTTCTTGAATGGTGTAGTCGAGGGTACGTGGAAAAACCACTAGGATTCGCGACACATGACAGGAAGACCCATGTGTGCAAATTGAAGAAGGATCTGTATGGATTGAAACAAGCACCAAGGACATGGTACGACAGGTGGGAAGCTTCCTAATGAGCTTAGGATTTACCAAGAGTAAAGCAGATTCCAACCTTTACTTCAATGTTGAAGATGGAAGACCAATGATGCTCTTCTATATGTCAATGACTTGTTTCTAACAAGCGAATATGAACTCATTAAATATTCAAGGAGGAGTCTTGCTACAGAGTTTGAGATGAAAGACCTTGTTATGATGCACTACTTCTTAGGCATGGAGGTGTGGTAGAGTGCAGATGGGATCTTCCTTGGTCAAGGAAAGTATGCAGTGGAGATTTTGAAGAGATTCAAAATGTTGGATTGCAAGGCAATAACCACACCTATTTAATCTAACTTTAAGCTTTTGAGTGATGCTTCATCTAATATGGTTGATGGCACAATGTATGGTCAGATGATTGGTTCATTGATGTACCTGACAAATATGAGGACATGCATATGCTTTGCGGTGAACACCCTGAGAAAGTTCCTGATAGATCAGATACATGTTCACCTGATAGCTACAAAGAATGTAATGAGGTACCTAAAAGGTACAATGGATTATGAGCTCAAATATGATGTGAATCAAAATATTAACCTACATGGTTATTTTGATTCAAATTGGGCAGGTAGCGCCACTTACAGGAAAAACACCTCAGGTTTCTACTTCAATTTGGGATATGGCACGATATCTTGGTTCAACAGGAAGCAATCATGCATGGCATTGAGTACAGTCGATGCAGAGTATTTTTCTTCTTGCTTGGCTAGTTGTGAGACAGCGTGGCTTCGAAAGCTACTACCTGGCTTGTTTGATCTCTAGTTGGATGTGACTTGTATATTTTGCGACAATCAGAGTTGTGTGAAGCTATCGAAAAACCATGTGTTCCATGACAAGTCGAAGCACATCGAGATCAAGTTCCACTATATCAGGGATATGGTGCAGATAGGAGTAGTGAAGCTCTGATACATGGAAACGAATGAGAACATAGTGGATGTGTTAACTAGTCCTCTAACGAGAGTGAAGTTCGAGCACTTCATAGAAAGACTTGGCGTTATCAAGAACAAGACCTCTCGAAAGAGGGAGTGATGTTTTCTAGCACAGCTAAAGAGATAGGTTGTCTAAGTGTAAAATCCCAGTGAAGATCGTAGGTTGCTCAAACATAATCAGTCCTGTAGGTTGTCCTTGGATGTAATAAGTCCTGGCGAAGCTCGTAGGTTATCCTTGGATGTAATCAGTCCTAATATGTTCTATGCTAGAAATAGCGCATACATAATATCTCACATGGGAAATGAGACATGTTATCCAAGCGGGAAAAATCCTGGTAAAGCATGATGCTCGAACGTAATCAGTCTTGTTGGTTGTCTTCAGATGTAATTAGTCTTGGAGAATCTCGCAGGTTATCCTTGGACATAATCAGTGATGAGACAGGTTATTCGAGTGTAAAAATGAGCCCTGGCTTGATATGTAGGTTACTCGAATGTAATAATTCCTGTGGGTTGTCTGAGTGTATAAGGAGTCCTAACATCGCACACAGGTTACTCGAATGTAATACGCCCCGAAGGTTGTCTAAATGGAAAATATATTGGATGCGGGTTGTTCAGATGTAATAAGTCCTTGAGGTTGACCTAGAGCGTAAAAGTCATGATGTAGTAGGTTGTTTTGTCATAATCATTCCTTACATATATATCTATATATGTGTGTATTCCCATGTTGAGATTATAAGGTCATGAAGCACGTGAGGTGCACCTAGGAGGTTCTCCTTTACTGGAAGAACGCAGGCCGACCGTGGATGCTTTGTGTGCTCTATTTTGTTTTGTGCAGGAAAAAATAGATGATCTGGATACGACGAGATAAAGGTAGAAGACACAGTTTATTGTCATGGTAATGTAAAGAAGGTCCTAGATAGTCCCTACGAGATGGCTTGCTCGAAGATGTGATGAAGACCTGGATGAGGACTAGGCCTACACCCAACATGAAAAAGGGTTTGCTCTGTAGAAACTTCTGATGATAGATAGTACCATTTGATGATTGATGAAAAGATGATGATGGAAACAACTATGATGATGACTTTATGACTCTGTGATGATGACTCCATGATGAAGACTTGACCAGATGTATTAATGACTGCAGAAGAGAGAGAAAACCTTCCTAGTTAAGAGGGAGTGTTGATGTATTTGTAACTTCATAAGATATTTTGATGTTTATTATCATTCTATTTTGTTGTACCCCCATTGGAGATGTGTTTTCCTCCTTGCGATATGTCTTTATTATGTTAGACCTCGAGGTGCAGCCTCCATTGTAAGTTGGGGCAATAGTCCCCATTATGACATCATGTAATGTGTATTTGGGGTCTTTCTAGGAGAAGTCGACCTTGTTAGTGAAATAGGTCAGCCGATTCATGTAAAAGGTCAGTCACTTGATTAGTATAAAAAGGGAGGCACACTCCCTCATTTATACACACCTCACACTCACTCAAGTTCACATGAGAGAGAAATAGGCAGTGACAAGGGAGGAGAGATAGATAGCCACCGAATACTTCTTATTACTTGGATTGATCATCTTATGACATAGTATTTATGACCGTACTATTTTGAGGAAGTTTGCGGGGTTTTCTCCTTTATGGTTCCCCTGGTGAAAATATTTATGTCTTGTGTATCTGTTATCTTATGCATCTTGCTTTACTTGTTATTCTTTCAAACAAAGATCCTAATTAAGCTAATAAGATATATGAAAACTAACACACGATATAGGGAAGAAATTTATCCCATGTATACGTAAAGTGCGGATGGGTGACATGAGAAAGGCATAAAACCACCACAAGGTACATATTTAGGATATTTTCACCTCTAAATAGGGAACCAAGTTCCACTATGAGGTTTTGAGTACCCACAATGGATCTAAAGGCCATGGCCATGGTAATGGGAGGAAACTATGGCCTTGGAAAGAAGAGGCATTAAACCACTACACAAAACCTATCCAGGGAACGTTTCATCTTGGAGTGGGGATATAAGTGCTATTTATAATCTTTCAGTATTAGCAATGGGTTTCAAGACCTTTATCATTGCTTAGAAAGATGAAAATCGAACCTTGTACCATAAATAAATATTTTAGAGATTAAGGGACAGGTTCTATACCTATAACAACCACACACCACACATTTTTAGGGGATCTTTAGCATCGTAATGAGGGAAAAAGCACCATTTGGACATTTTGAGCACCAAGTGTGGATGTCGTAGACTTGACTATGATTGGGCCCAGGAAACATGGATATTATAACATGTTAGAAGATTATAGAAGTCAAGCACCAAGTATGAGGCATTGAGTGACCACAAATAATCTTTGTAGGTGATCTAGCCATTAAGCGAGGATATTAGTGTAGCTATCTTATCATGCACCTAAGATTAGATGGGGATGGAGGATTAACCATGTTTAGTGTAGGAACCACATGCCTTAGTCCCAAAAGTAAGAACTTATAAATCTTAAGGGACATCAACAAAGCCTTAAACCATCAAACAAAACCTCTTTATGGGATATTTGGTCTATGAAATGGAATATGGGTGCCAATTGAAGGTTTTCAAGAATAGGGAAGGTATTCGAGGACTATACCAAGGTTGGATGAGTAACCTAAAGCCTTAGGCTCTAATGTAAGCTTCTATGGTTCAAGATCCATGTAGGAGGCCTAAAAGCAACATGCATGACCTCTTTAAAGGATTGTTGTTATATAATTAAAGATATATGGATGTCATTAGGAGGCTGTTGGCTCTAAGGATGGGTATTGGGGTCTTGACTATGATTGAGAGAGGAAATTCAACCCATGTATACCACAATGAAATCTTCTAGGGATTGTGCCATGAGTCAAGCCACAATCACACAAGATCTCTCTACGGGGTCTCTGATCTTAATGTGAGGATGGTTGTCATGATGAGATTTTGAGCATAATGGATGTGTCTCACATCCATGACCATGATTAATGGAGGAAGCCTGTGACTTATGACATAAATGAATCTTCTTTACCTCCGTAGTGATAATCCTAGGGATCAAGTCATCATAAACTACCTTTTTAGGGGACATTTGGCCTCTAGTAAGGGATATGGCGGGTTCCACTATGAGGTTTTGAGTACCCACGATGGGTCTAAAGGTCATTATCAAGGTAATGGGAGAAAACTAAGTAGTATATTAATATTATAGGGCATAATGACCTATAAAAGGAATTCAACCACTACACAATAAGTTATCTTTCATCTTGGAGTGAGGATATAGGTCCCATTTATAGGTTTTAAGTACCGGTGATGGGTCTTAAGACCTCTACCATTGTTGATAAAGATAAAAAAAGGGCCTTGGACCATAAATGAAGCTTTCAAAGACTAAGGGACATGTTAAATAACTCTAAACACCACACAATCCAAATTTTTAGAGGATCTTTGGCATCGTAATGAGGGTACATACACCATTTGGATGTTTTGAGCACTAAGTATGGATCTCATAGCCTTGATTATGATTGGGAGAGTAAACATGGGTATTATACTCTATAAGAAACTTATATAACTCAAGCACCATATATGAGGCATACATTGACCACAAATAACCTTTGTATGTGATTTAGCCTTTGAGTGAGAGTATGGATGCAATTATTTTATCATGCACCTAAGATCTATTAAATGTATTTTGATGTTTCTCACATTGTGCAAGTCATTTAGTGTTCTATTATCACACACACAATTCGGAAGAGTTGAAATGGTGTGAGAATAAAGAATTTGAATTTAAGCATAACATGCATGTGTTATGTAACACAAAACTACGTGTCAATTCTAATCTCGAGAGCCTGTTATGGATTGAATTAATTTCCTTTTCTTTGCCGGTTGTCTTTGTTGCATACTCTGGATTTTATTAATGTTTTAGGTGTTTATATAGAAATTGAATGAAAATACAAGTTTTTTCCTTTTCTTAATAGCCCACATAATTTCATAATTTTTGTATTTCTTATTTTTCCTTTTGTTACAATTGTTACAAGATAGACGTTACAAGATATCCCTCAAACTGGGTTGTAGAGTGCCTCTCGGCGCAAAAATATATGTCACTACTAGACACATACCTCTACACTCCATATAAACAAATACTGTCACTTATCATTACATTAAGACCTTCAAAAAGCCCCACCAACACTGGTGAACTAATTTGGAGGTCCCCTCACTTAAATAATTATTAAAAAAATTAAAAAACATATTTTTTTTGGAAAAATAGCAATACATTAGTAATACTTGTTATCTACATGTTTACAAGTTTTTGTATATTGATCCCATCATTTAGGCTCTCAAAATTGCACCAACATGGACTACCTTATAATTTGCCAAAAAAATAAATATCAAGGTTATGATTTTTTTTTATTTTATAAATAGAAGATATATATATTCTAAAAGGAGATTCGATTGTGCAAATGTCTCAAAATAGTCATGAAAGATAAAATATGTCTATTTTTCAGTTTTCTATTGCATCTAACAAGTCAAAAGTGACATTCATTAGCTTGCACTAACCCATAAGCTAGTTGTTTTTATTTGTGTTATGATGGTTATGGCAAGCCTCAAATTCTCTATCACACCCTAAATTGTGGTTTATAGTGCTCATGGAAGAAAAACTAAAAAAAAGTTTGTCCTTCCTCAAGTTACTTGAGAAATTAAAACTAATTTCAAAAGGAGTTATTGCATTTAATTTAAAAAATCTTTAAGTTATGAATTTCTTTTTGTGAATTGCTCAATTTTAAGTCTTGTTATAGATAGCGTGATCCCAAACATCACAACTCTACAAAATAATCAAGTTATCTTAGGCACAAAAATGGGTTTTTTCCTTCTTTGGAGCTCAAAAGTTCATCATTTGGACATATGTTTTTAAGACCATAATAGGATTTGTTTTTACAAGTAAAATCTATACACAAGTAGTTTGTAAAATTTGAAATTTCTAAGGGTACCGCCCCTTGCAAAATTAGAGAATACATTCAAATTTTTTTAGATTTAATTATCATTATTTTATTGGTATTAATACTAAGTTTATAACTTTTTCTTGAAATGATAAAACTTTAAGTCATTTGCTAAGATTAACAATAATTTTGGCTGAAACAATAGTATCATTATAAGAGAAATGTGATGAATAGTCAAGTTTCCTTTTCTAAACATTGTTCAACATTGCTTTCTTCCAATATGGGAGATGAACCATATGTAGGGTAGGGACCAAATGTAGAGATAGGGAGTGGTGGGTAGACCCTAATTTTGGAAAAACTAGCTACCATAAGTGGTTCATAAAAATACTTTATATACACGTTATTGTCAATATTTTCATGTTTGTAAAATTATCTCATAAACTTTTTTTTTACAAAATAAATATTTTTAAATTTGAAATTTCATTTTAAGTTACATCTATGTTTACCCATTTTAAGATAGCAAGAGATAAAACATAGCAAGAGATAAAACAGTTTTGGAATGTCGGAGAGGCATATTGTAATCTAAAATCTAGACGGTTTGCAAACGCTGTGAGGGCTCTATCGACGGCACCTTGTGGCCCCGGTGCAATTGGTCGACAGAATACCCACTCCTTTCAAAACGATTCCACATGTCGAATAAATTGAAGGACTGAGTGCGTCACGTGAGACAACTCTCAAATTAAAACTATTTTAATTTTACGTCGTCTTATCGTCAGCTGGCTACACGTCAAATGCAGCGAAGACTGTGCCTTCGATCCTGCTGACATGAAAGAGGATAATGACACGAACGCGTCAATGACGGTAGCATGGCCTTAAAACCTAGAATGCTATTAAAGACGCGCTAACAATATTGACCATGCAGCATAGTAATAAATGCTGTGGTGGCTGCAGTATGAACTGTTGGATTTCAAACAGATTGAAATCCAACGGGTGTAGCCGCCACAGTATTTATTACTCTGCTGCATGTAAAATATTTTTTGCCATTAAGAACTCATGGACGTCAATGGTATATGAGAAGGATGGACGTTTTCCATTTAAAGTTTTAAAATAACAATTAAAAAGACAAGTTGCAAAACTTGCAATATCCCAAACGAAAATATGGATAAGAGATTAAATTGCAATGATGGTAGTATGATGTATCTATGGATTAAGACTAGTTGTCACTTAAAAAAAAAACATGACCCCATACGTAGTTACCAATGATCACAAGCTGTATTGGTTTATTGGTTTTTATTGTGGACAAGAGAAAGCGGTGTAACATTTGTAAATTCAAAAATAAAAACGTGCATACTAATGCTTGTAAATTCAAAAATAATGCTTGCTTGCACATATCTACCCACAACCTTCCCCTTTCTAAATCGATGCAATTCAAAAGATCCACGTAGAAGGTATTTTCAAACAATTAGAATCCAATCGTCACAATAACCCCAAAACGATCCAAATAAAAATCCACACAGTAAACGCTTCGTTATTAAAACGATTCAAAAGAAGATTTCAAACTATAAGCTTTGCTTTATAAAACAATCATTCGAATGAAGATTTCTAGCAGTGAACCTTTCTTTATAAAAAAACGAATCAACTAAGGGTGAAACTTTAGAACGTTTAAAATGGAGAGATCTACCTGATGCTTTCTAAAACGATTCGAATACACTTAAGAACTATTAGAACGCATCATATATGTATACAGTAAACTATTAACAACCATATTAATAAAATTAATATGTTCTGAATATGAGGTATATATTTGAATTATTAATAGTTAATCTAATATAACTGCCATTAGAGTTGAAGTTAAGCTAATAATTATAAAATCACTGATCTTATGCTAATAGTCAATTTAAAAGTTAATATATCAGTGATTGCATTTCAAGTTAAAGTAGTGATTGTAGTATCATCATTGGAGTTAATCTAATAGTTGTATCTAATAATCCAATAGTTGTGCATCATCATGATTGGACTTTTAATTTCCAAGTTGAAGTTGAAGTTTATTTTTTCCAACTATCAATAAGTGTACTTATCACATGTTAACTAATCTATATATATATTTTTTTAAATTGTTAATTATGAATTTTTAATGACGTCCATAAAATCAATGTGGACAGTACACTTGTCTCATTCTCGCCCATAGATGAAAACTCATAGATGGTAGTCCACCCTAAAATTCTAAGATATAAACACATATCACTGTAATTAGCTAGATGTCCAACTGTGAGATGGAGGAGTTTATTAGGTGTTCAACACGAGTGCACATTAGCTAGACTCCTAGATACCAAATGTACTTAGACTAAGCCTTAAGCGATTACAGTTGAACTTAAGTTAATATTTGTATCCAATATTTAAGCTAATAGTTATCCGACATAATCGTGATTAGAGTTGAAGTTAACTTAATAGTTGTATCTAATAGTTAATTTAAAAGTTAATACATCAGCAATGGCAGTTCAAGTAAAGTCATGAATAGAGTTGAAGTTAAGCTAATAGTTGTATCATTTAAAAGTAAAAGTCATGATTGGAGTGGACATTAAGCTTTAATAGTTGTATCATCAATGGAGTTAAGCTCATAGTTGCATGTATTAATTGAATAGTTGTATTTATTTGAAATAATCAAATAGTTGAAGTTGATGTTTAATTTTTCCAACTATCATGGACTGTACTTATCAAATGTTAACTAAGCTATTTATTTTTTTATTTTTTTGAAATTATTAATTATGAATTTTGGGCGATGCCCATAAAATCAATCTGGATCGTACACTTGTCTCATTATTGTCCGTAGATGAAAAATCATAGATGGTAGTCCACCCCAAAATTCTAACATATATATGCCTATTGGCGTAAATATTTGTAGAATCATTCTAAGATATAAACACATATTAGTGTAATTAGCTAGATGCCCAACTGGGAGATGAAGGAGTTTATATTAGGAGTTTGAACGATTTTATTAGGAGTTCCACTATTATACGAATGCACATTAGCTAGACTCCTAGATACCAAATGTACTTAGACTAATCCTTAAGCAATTAGAGTTGAGGTTAAGCTAATAGTTGTATCTAATAGTTAATTTAAAAGTTAATATATCAACAATTGCAGTTCAAGTAAAAGTCATGATTGGAGTTGAAGTTAAGCTAATAGTTGTATCATCAATGGCGTTAAGGTCATAGTTGTATCTATTATTCGAATAGTTGTATATAATAATATAATAGTTGAAGTTGAAATTTAATTTTTCCAACTGATAGTTGTATCTAATAGTTAATTTAAAAATTAATTTATCGGCAATTCAAGTTAGAGTAAAAGTCATGATTGGAGTTGACAAGGGTATTTTTTAAGGATTCTAATATTATACATAAAAGTATAGTATTCTAGGCGATTGTTTTGGATTGAAAAAAACATATTTATAGATAGGTAGGCGAATATTAAATATGAAACATAAAATTAACACTGGAATGTGAAAATTTTGGCGAATATTATGATTAAAAAAACACATTTTATGTAAATATAGTAGATATTAGACACGAAAAATGACCAAATAGCCAATTTATTTTTTGAAAAAAAGCCCAAAAATAGCCAATTGGTGAAATTTCAACCCTAAAAAGTACCGTGGAGTTGACATAAACAAATAGTTGCATCATCAATGGAGTTAAGCTCATAGTTGCATGTATTAATTGAATAGTTGTATGTAATAATCGAATAGTTGAAGTTGAGGTTTAATTTTTCCAAATATCATGAACTGTACAAGATGTTAACTAAGCTATTTTTTATTTTTTTGAAATTATTAATTATGAATTTTGGACAGACGCGCGTAAAATCAATCTGGACAATACACTTATGTCATTATGTCATTATCATCCGTAGATGAAAAAGAATAGATGGTAGTCGACCCCAAAATTCTAAGATTTATACGCCTATCGGGTTAAATAAGATATATATGCCTATCAATGTAATTAGACATGAAAATATGCATATTGCATCGTTTTCCTCGAGCATTTCTTGCTATTTTCAAGGATTCGAAAATGTTTAGTTTGGTTCACTAAGGTTTGGCGAAAAAGGTGTTTAACTTTTTCTGCTTTGTTTGGTTCTAATATTTTTTGGGGAATTTTTTCTTAGTAATAAATTCATGAGAACATCTTTTTTTTTTTTTTTTTTTTAATTGTGTTGAATGATATTCCTAATCACATGTTTTTGAATTTAATTTAATATTTAAAAATCCAAGTTGAATGTACTTCTAACCAGTCAAACTGGTTTAAATGGCCATTAAATCTAATTTGCACTTGAATATGAATCTTAGTCTTCCTTGATGTTATGTATTGCTTGATAAACCATTTCAAACCCTAGAGTTAAAACAATAAATTGAAGTTCTTATTCATCGAAGAATATTATATTTCATGTGGTCGTTTATAGCCGACCGCATTCTAGGAAGAACTAATAACGAAGTGAAGAACTACTGGAATATTCAATTGAGAAAGAAATTCAATGCCACCAAAGGCCTCCTTCGTAATTCTTGGTCGCTATATAAACAATCGTTTAGGTTTGACGAAATCCGTGAAGGAGGCACCAGAACTCTCAATGTCAATGAGATGGAACCTTCGCTTTCTCCTTGCGAAGAGGTCGACATTACTCGACATACAACGAAAGATCAGAACAAGGGCTCTTCATGCTCGCACATTGGCGAAATAATTAGTTTTATCGGGGGAGTGGAAGAGTTCTATCACCGTAGTGCGTATGTTGCATGTGACGCAGAATCCATTGAAAACTCAAAGCATTTAATTGTTCGTTCCCATGATCCGGCCATTAATATATTGGATTTGATCTGCAATACCTTCAATCATATTAACAATGCATGGTCTCATTGGAATCGTCATCCGACCTGTAATATGCCAAGTATTCAAACCAATGGCATGCCCATCAAACTACACGATCCCAAGATTATATCACAGCATCTGAGAGAGCGTTACATCAATGCAGGGCCATGAGTCCGGACTACAAGTAGATAAATTTGGTTCAGTAAACTACGTGAACAACAAGGAGGAACCCACAAGTGATGGAAGCAACAATATGCATTGGAAAACCACAGTAGAACCCAAACTCCACATACCTCCACTATTGGAAAAAGTAATTACTCGCAGATCCATACCTGACTCTCAGCCGACTTTGTTAGAGTCTGTATCAGTCAAGATCTTGTGTATCAATCAAGATCTTGTCGGTCAGTCTGACAAGAGGGAAGAGTCCACGATTCTGCAACCTAAACCAGTGGAATTTATTTATGAAGCTAAGTTGTTAGGTAGATAATTATTGCAGTCTTTAATAGTGAGTCGGTTGATTCATGTAGAAGTAATTTTCTGGTTGCCTATAAATAGAAAAAGAAAATTGTAAATTAAGTTAGTCACTAGTCACTAGACACAATAGAGAGATAGCAGAACTCACAAGAGAACTTCAGGGTGAGAAAAGAGAAGTTGAAGCTCAAGCTTCTGTGTATGTGATTCAGTCGAAGTCGAAGAGCCGAAGCTCTGTAAAAGAATCAGTCGGTGAGAAGACAAGTCTAGACAGACAAGTTTGTAATACCTTTGTTATTTCCACATAGTTATATATTTGAAATAGTTTATGGTTGAATGCATGTTTATTTGGCCGCACAATATTTCCAGATTTACTTGTGTAAATGTCTTTCACAATTAAGGTTAAGTGAAAGAACAAGAACCCATAAATTTCTCACTCCGTGAAAGTTCCAGGTTTTACGGCACATTGGTCGACTCAAGTCTTCCTACATATTTGGATATATGTTTTTATAAGTTCTTTGAAATTGTTAATGTGTTCATTTTTACTTCATTTGAAAATCATTTGTAATTTCTTAAGTCTTTTAGACTAAGAAAAATATTATGTATATTTCGACCAAATCAAGTGAACCGGCAACGTTGGTTGAGTAAGCTAACTTGAGAAGTCGAAGAGGTCAACCAACTTAGAGGTCAGCTGACTTAGAGGTCGAAGAGGTCAACCGACTTAGAGGTCGAAGTCGGTAGAACCTACAAGTCGAAGTAAATCAGTCAAGTCGAAAGTCTAACCAAAGTTGATAGACTTGTCTAGTCGGGAGATAGACAAGTTTCACCCGACAAATAAAAAAAAAGAAAAACAGGTCGGCGTGAAAATATTTAATTTTTAATATTAACTGAGCGGTAAACTCAAGTTTAGTCGGCTTGGTTTTGGCTAACTGGTATCAGAGCAAGGTTTATATCAAAGCAAGGTTTAGGAAAGAAATCTTGTCTTAAAAGGTGGAAAATTATTTAAAAATTAAAAATGGCTTCCATTTCTGGTTCATTACAAACTCCAATTTTTACAGGAAAGAATTATGAATATTGGTCTTTAACAATGAAGGCTTTATTCAGAGGTCAAGATGTCTGGGAGATAGTCCAGCATGGTTATGCAGAACCAGCAAACATGACAGCATATAACAATCTCACATAGGCTGAGAAAGATGTCTTGAGTGAACATAGGAAGAAAGATGGAGAGGCTCTGGTCTACATACATCAAGATATGCATGAAAGCATACTTCCAAGAGTAGTAGCAAAAAATAATGTTAAGTAGGCATGGGATACATTGGAGGCTTCTTATCAAGGTTTGGATAAGGTAAGGACATCCATGCTGTAGATTCTGAGAAGAGATTTTGAATTTTTGTCCATGAAAAATTCAGAGACTGTAGACACATTCTACACCAGATTTGTTGGTTTGATAAACCAATTGAAATCTCATGGAGAAGCCATAGAATACAAAAGAGTTGTTGAAAAAATTCTTAAAAGTCTTCCCCCAAGATTTGAAAACTTGGTTGTGACCTTAGAAGAACACACATACATGTCGACATTTACTATTGATGAGATGCAAGCTTCACTCATCAATCATGAACATAGACTCAGCAGAACACAGACATAATTGGAAGGTACATTCACAGCACAGTCATCCATAAGTCATGGTAGAGGCAGGGCGAGAAACAACTTCACAGACAGAGGAAGAAGTTCTTCAAGAAGAGGATGGGGCGAAAGTCTTGCAAATGTCGGTGGCAGAGGAGATAATCAGAACCCAAGCTAGCCAAGTGGCCAGATGTTTGAAAAATAAAAAATTCAATGTCATTACCGTAAGAAATTTGGTCATTATGCATATGAATGCAGGAAGAAACAATATGACCAAGGAAGGCAAATCCCAAATCAGTCGACTAGCACCAGTACTTCGACAAGTGCAATGTTAATGGCATCAACATCTCCACTTGAATGCAATGCTATTCAAGAAATTCCACATGACATATGGTACTTAGATTCAGGATGTAGCAACCACATGACTCGTAATTTAAATTTGTTTTCCAATCTAGACAATTCAGTTCAAACTGATGTTACACTTGGAAACAATTTCCAAGTTACTGTCTTAGGAAAAGGCACTGTTGATATTCTAACCAAACAAGGGGAGAGTAAGTATATCCCTTATGTCTATCATGTCAAAGGTCTGAAACATAATTTGTTAAGCATTGGACAACTGATACAAAAAGGATATAGGGTCTACATGGAAGATAATCACCGTGTGATCAAATATAAGCATCCAAGTGACCAGCTGATAGCAAAAGTGCTAATGACAAGCAACCGCTTGTTTCCATTGACGATAGTTCCCGACATGAAAGGGAAGAAAAATACAGGAGCTACATTCAAGGAAGAAAGTAAAGAAGCAATCGAGCTCCTTGACAAGAAAGAAAATTGCAGCGCTAATTTGCAAGCTGCATTTCAGACAGAAGTTTAGGATGAATCCTGGTTGTGGCATTTTAGATTTGGACATTTGAATTTTGGTGGGCTGAAGTTACTGCACACAAAGAATATGGTAAAAGGATTACCATTTATCGACAGACCAAAAAGGGTTTGTGAAGGCTGCATTTTTGGCAAGCAACACAGAGAGACTTTTCTAGTTGAAAAGTTCTATAGAGCACGCACACCAATTGAAATTGTGCACTCTGATATTTGTGGTCCAATGCAGACATCATCCATTAGTGGCTACAAGTATTTTATAACTTTTATTGATGACTACTCAAGAAAAACATGGGTATATTTTTTGAAACATAAATCTGATGCATTTAGTTATTTTCAGCAATTCAAGGCACTCGTGGAGAACCAGAGTGGGCACCGCATCAAGATCTCAAGGTCCGACAAAGGAGGTGAATATGTTTCAAATGGATTTCTAAATTTTTGCAAGACCCATGGCATACAAAAACAATTCACTGCACGGTATACACCTCAGCATAATGGTATTGCCGAAAGAAAGAACAGAACCATCATGGAGATGACGCACAACATGTTGGCAGCCAAGCATTTTCCAAATGAGTATTGGGGTGAAGCAGTCGCAACTGCCATATACATTATGAATCGGTGTCTAAAAAAGAGTGTGAAGAACAAAGTTCCCCAAGAAGCATGGACAGGTATGAATCATAGTGTTTCTCATTTAAAATTTTTTGGTTATGTTGCATATGCTCATGTTCTAGATGAGCTGAGAAAGAAGTTAGACAAGAAGGGACAAAAATATATTTTTGTCAGCTATTCTGAAGACACAAAAGCATACAAGTTTTATGATCCTGTCACAAGGAAAGTGATAATCAGTTGAGATGTTCAATTTATGGAGAATGAATCATGGGATGGAACTGTCGACATAAATGTCAAGATTGTGTCGAATGTCGACAATAACGATATGGAAGAGCAAGTAGTTCAAACACCACATGTAAGTCAACCGGTCACAGCACCTTCGACTCCCATGACACCACGGCATGGTTCAACATAAGGACCATCGACACAAGTAGCATCTCAAGCTACACCGACAAGTACACCAAGAGGACAACAGACTCCATCAATCATTTCACCGAGGTCGACATCGACAGAACCGGTGAAGACAAGAAGTCTACGAGATATATATGAAGCCGGTACACCAAATTCATTCTCTCTCTTTGCATTATTTTCTCCTATATATGATCCACTAACATTTGAAGAAGCTGTTGAAGAAGAAGTATGGGCATAAGCCATGGATGAGGAAATGGAATGCATTGAGAAGAACCAGACATGGGAACTGGTTGATGTACCAAAAGACAAAGATGTAATCAGTTTCAAATGGATTTACAAGACCAAGCAAGATGCTGATGGGAATGTGCAAAAGCACAAGGCAAGAATGGTAGCAAGAGGGTTCACTCAGCAACCTGGCATCGACTTCAATGAAACGTTTGCACATGTTGCATGCATGGATACAGTCAGGAATGGCTTTGCCATTACTCCACAAAACAAATGGCATGTTCATCAAATGGATGTCAAGTCAACATTATTAAATGGCTATCTAGAAGAGGAAGTATATGTGGAACAACCACAAGGGTATGAAGTTCAAATTCAAGAGTATAAAGTGTACAGGTTGAAAAAGGCACTCTATGGTTTGAAACAAGCTCCTAGAGCTTGGTATAGTCAGATTGATTCCTATCTCACTGAAAATGGATTTCACAGAAGTGAAAGTGAGCCGACATTGTACACCAAAGTGAATGAGCAAGGTAAGATGTTAATTGTCTGCTTGTATGTAGATGATTTAATATTTACTGGTGATTTTGGTATATCATATTTTAAAGCAGTCATTGAAAGTGAATTTGAAATGACTGATCTGGGGCTTATGAAGTTTTTCTGGGCATTGAAGTTCAGTAGTCTGAAAGTGGTATTTTTATATCAGAGACAAAGTATGCAAGTGAAATTTTAAAAAGATTTAACATGTCTAATTGCAAGACAACTCCAACACTAGTGATAACAGGTTTAAAATTGAGTAAGGATGATGAAGGATCCACTGTCGATCCTACGCTGTTCAAAAGGCTTGTAGGTAGCCTTATGTATTTGACAACAACAAGACCAGACATAATGTATGGAGTAAGTTTGATCTCAAGGTTCATGGAGTCACCAAAAGACTCACATTGACAAGTAGGTAAAATAATTATGAGGTATGTAAGTGGCACAAAAGACCTTGACATTATGTATTCAACCTCAGAAAATTTCAAACTCATTGGTTACACTGATAGTGACAATGGATGCAACATAGATGACAGGAAGAGCACATCTGGGTACACATTTCATTTTGGTATAGGTGTTGTTTCATGGGCTTCAAAGAAACAACCCATAGTAACCTTGTCTTCAGCTGAAGCAGAGTATGTTGTAGAAACAAGTGCTGCATGTCAAGCTGTCTAGATGAGGAGAGTCTTAAAAGACTTGTCACAAAACCATCAAGAACCGACAACCATCTTCTGCGACAACAATTCAGCCATAGCATTATCAAATAATCATGTGTTTCACAAGAGAACCAAGCACATCGACACAAGGTTTCATTTCATAAGAGAGTTGGTGAACAACAAGGAAATTTGTTTGGAATTTTGCAGGTCTGAATATCAACTTGCAGACATCTTTA
Source organism: Pseudotsuga menziesii (assembly GCA_001517045.1). Classification (NCBI taxonomy): domain Eukaryota; kingdom Viridiplantae; phylum Streptophyta; class Pinopsida; order Pinales; family Pinaceae; genus Pseudotsuga; species Pseudotsuga menziesii. The sequence continues at coordinate 118,049 of LPNX011143428.1, forward strand.
CAAAACCATTGGCAAATGATATTTTCCAGTATATGCGTAGTTATCTTGGAATGACAAGTTTTGCACAGTGAACTCTATCATAAACAGAGCATGTCTAAGCTCTGAAACATTTTGTAAATTTTGTTTAAAAACAAAATTCCCATCTGCTTATAATTAAGGGGGAGTGTTGGAAAAAGTAATTACTCACAGATCCGTACCTGACTCTCAACCGACTCAGTCAGAGTCTGTATCAGTCAAGATCTTGTTGGTCAATCTGACAAGAGGGAAGAGTCCACGATTCGGCAACCTAAACCAGTCGAATTTATTTCTGAAGCTAAGTTGTTAGGTAGATATTTATTGCAGTCTTTAATAGTGAGTCGGTCGATTCATGTAGAAGAAAATTTCAGGTTGCCTATAAATAGAAGAAGAAAATTGTAAATTAAGTTAGTCACTAGTCACTAGACACAATAGAGAGATAGTAGAACTCACAAGAGAACTTCAGGGTGAGAAAAGAGCAGTTGAAGCTCAAGCTTTTGTGTATGTGATTCAGTCGAAGAGCCAAAGCTCTATAAAAGAATCAGTCGGTGAGCCGACAAGTCTAGACATACAAGTTTGTAATACCTTTGTTATTTCCACATAGTTATATATATGAAATAGTTTATGGTTGAATGCATGTTTATTTGGACACACAATATTTCCAGATTTACTTGTGTAAATGTCTTTCACAATTACGGTTGAGTGAAGAACAAGAACCCATAAATTTCTCACTCCGTGAAAGTTCCAAATTTTACGGCACATTGGTCGACTCAAGTCTTCCTACATATTTGGATATATGTTTTTATAAATTCTTTGGAATTGTTAATGTGTTCATTTTTACTTCATCTTACTCACAGGTGAAAATCATTTGTAATTTCTTAAGTCTTTTAGATTGAGAAAAATACTCTGTAGATTTCGACCAAATCAAGTGAACCGACAAGGTCGGTTGAGTAAGCCGACTTGAGAAGTCGAAGAGGTCAACCGGCTTAGAGGTCAGCCAACTTAGAGGTCAAAGTCGGTAGAACCGACAAGTCGAAGTAAATCAGTCGAGTCGAAAGTTTGACCAACGTTGATAGACTTGTCTAGTCGGGAGATAGACAAGTTTCACTCGACAAGTAAAAAAAAAGAAAAAGAGGTCGGCATGAAAATGTTTAATTTTTAATATTAACTGAGCGGTAAACTCAAGTTTAGTCGGCTTGGTTTTGGCTAAAATCCACTTGGATTTAGTAGTGATGATGAGTTCCCCATTGATTGTGATGTTTTCCATGAATTCAGAGACATGGTATTGCAAGAGTCCGAGCTTGGGAAAAATGGAATACTTAGCTCCTGTATGCAGCCTAGAGATGACATAATAGGCCAATGTTCTAGAGCAACGGTTGTCTTCCTTTGGTTGGTTTGATTGCATTGAACAGTAATGTTAATGCCAAAACATGTCCACCATTGTACTGGTTGGTGCTTAATATAGAGAGAACTGTAACATCCTAACCTTCATTAAAAAAAATCCAAAACCTAATTATATCTATATGGAAAACCTAAACATGTAATACAAACTGCATATTAGCTAGATTCCCAACTACGAGATGCATGAGTTTATTAGGAGTTTGGAGGAGTTCGACTCTTACATGACTACACATGAGCTAGACTCCTAGATGCATGAGTTTATTAGGAGTTTGGAGGAGTTTGACTATTACATGACTACACATGAGCTAGACTCCTAGATGTTAAATGAAGTTGGAATAAGCATTACGTGATTAGAGTTGAAATTAAGCTAATAGTTGTAGAATCATTGGAGTTAAGCTAATAGTTGTATCTAATAATTATCCAATATAACTGTTCAAATATTAGAGTGGAAATTAAGCTAATAGTTCTAGAATTATTGGTGTTAAGCTAATAGTTGTATCTAATAATAGTTGAAGTTAAGTTCATAGTTGTATCTAATAATCAAATAATTGAAGATTAAATTTAATTTTTACAACTATCACTCTATTTATCACATGTTAATTAAGTTATTTTTTATTTTTTTAAAATTATTAATTATTAATTTTGAACGATAGCCATAGAATAATATAGACAATAATCTTGTCTCATTCTCATTTAAATTTCAACGACGCCCATAGAATCAATATGGACAGTACACTTGTTTAATTCTAGTCGGTAGTTGAAAAGACATAGATGATAGTTCACCCCAAAATACTAAGATATATACGGCTATCGACATAAATATTCGAATGACAAGTCTATTTATTAAAAACAATTCAACACATGGTAACTATTTTAAAAATAATTGCATGAAAAGGATTTGCATGGCTATGAACTACTTTTGATTAAAAAAGATGAATTCATAATAAGGTTCTACTTAGTGACTTTAAACAAAAACAAACTAAATAGAATATCTTTCAAATACCCGATTACCATATTTACACCAATATTTATTTCTTTTAGGAAACGATTCAATTACAACAAAAGACCTTTTGCATGGACAGATCTATATATCAGTTCGATCATACAACATATCACGATATTAAATTTAACTTTTTGCAGATCCGAGATGGAAATAGCAACAACAATCATCATTTTAACTAATCGATATTCTACCATGAGTAAAATAAAGAAAACATTAAATAAACATTTGTGCTGACCAGTAACTTCTTGTTGCAGAGTGCTTAAGGCAACTGACAGTTTTCAAAGTTCCTCTACAAGTCCACTCTTTAATTGCTAAACATTGAATGTCCATCGAAAACTACCCTAACGCTCCGAAGGGTACTTTTTTTCGTATTACCCCCAAGATACAATGAGATGAGTATAAAATATGTGCTAGCATAGTCAAAGGGTCCCAACCTCGTTAACCCAATGAACCCAATGAGTAACCACACCATTCTCGATAGTGACTGATACTTTTTTTTTTTTTTTTTCAGATGGAAAGATCCACGGTAAACCTAGCAATACTTCCCCATATTCGTGGATGGTAGAGGTGGTAAACCGCCGAACATCTTAGCAGAAGGCCTAACCCCAAAGGACTCAAGACTCGAACCCGTGGCCTCCCCTCGAACCGAGAGAGTGTGCACACGTCTTACCAATTGAGCTAACCCTTGGGGCTAGATAATTAATAAAACTTGCACCATCTAACAATATGGAAAAATTAGTGTGTGAGCATCATTATAGTATTGAGAACCTTTCCCTATGTCTCTCACATGCAAAATTAAGAATTCAGTAATTACTTTTTGTCTTATCACAAACTCATTATGTGTCACTTTTCTCACTAATTTACTATCTTAGATCCACTGTGATATGTTTCCTTTGATTTCTCCATTCCACCTACCTTGTGTGTGTGCTTAGTGTTCACTAAGTCTTTTCATTTTTATAATACTATTTAACCCATTTTTGAGAATATATTTGTATAAATATCATCAAGCGCTTCCTTTGTCATCCCATACAATAACATCCTAACTAATTCACTATTTAACTAAGCCAATCTTACAAACTATAAGATGGTTACTCCTAACTATTTAACCCATTTTTAGAATATTTATATGAATATCATAAGGGCTTCCTTTGTCCTCGAATACAATAACATCCTAACTAATTCAACGGTTAACTAAGCCAAGCTTCCAAACTATAATATGGTTAATTTAATTTCCTTTGAGGCTAATCCTCTTTAACATTTATTCGAAACTATAATATGGTTAATTTAATTTTCTTTGAGGCTAATCCTCTTTAACATTAATTCCAAACTATAATATGGTTAATTTAATTTCCTTTTAGGTTAATCCTATTTGTCATTAATTACTATCATAGCGAATTTAAATCTTATGGCACCCAATCCCGTTAAACATCTCATGGTGTGGTCACATCAGTCATGGAAGACACAAATATGTCAAATCATGCTATACAATAACATCCTAACTAAGTTAATTAAACCAACCTTCCATTGTTTAATATGATTAACTTAATTTCCTATAAAGCTAATCGTTTAACATTAATTACAATCATAGTGAATTTAAATCTTATTACACCCAAATCCCTTTCAACCTCAAAATTTCAGAAGTAATATGATTGTACCTATGTAATTCCATTGGATTATTACCTTTACTCAATCAAACAATTCCAAATCCAGGTATTTAAACTATCCCAAACGATCTGTCGAATGAATTGGACTAGACTCTCCAGTTTATGGCCGCTCCTTTACGGTACTAGTTTTGGTTCCATTGAATTCGAAGTCTAAAATTGCAACTAAATGAATCACCATTTAATACTATATTATCATAATGCATATGTAGGAATTGAATCAATTATGGGCACCCATCCAATTCATGAATTATTATAGTCTATCTCTACATCTAATAGTGTCGATTAAATCAGTTTTATAAAGGGATGCTATATATATCATAAAATATCTCATAATTGATATATCAACATCCTAGTTTAATAATTGTTTATAAAACATAATTTTTTTTATAATCTATCCATTTTTTCTTCAAGCTGAAAAAAAGTAACTTGATATTCATAATAGAATCAAATTTAAATCCTTCTCAACAAAATGATGACATCTTAGCCATACTTCATAGTACATATTTATTAAAAGTCCACCTTAAAACATTTGTCTAACATATAACACTTCAAAATAGTTTTCTACTGACTACTGATAGAAATTCCAAGTTGTCATGTTTTCAAAGACCGAAAAAAAAAGTAGCCACTTATCTCTCTCAACTCAAAGAACTAACATAAATTAAAAAGATGAACTAGATCTTTGTTTATCAGTTTATCATCAACATAATCTTCAAAATAAATTACCCCATCCATATGTCCTACTGCTTCCTTATATACACCATCAGATTCCCCATTGAACTCTTGGTAAATATGAGAGAACGAAATCTAGGAGAAGAATCCTTTCAGCTCCATAATCTTACTTATCCAATGAGTGAAATGCAAAATGTAGAGATTTGAAACCCCATTGATCCAATCGGTTATTGCCTTTGAGTCGCCTGCAATAAAGGGTCACATAAAGGGTTACACAGATTAATTTGCAATAAATGAAAGAATGACAACATATAATTTATGGGATGATGCACAACCATGGACTCCTTTAAAGACACTTTAGATGCCACATAATATTGGAAAAACCTGGAAACTCTTACTTTAGGTGACAATTAGGGGTACTTCCCTAACTTATTTGAAGATGAAGTAAAAAGATAAAAGATAGGTAATTGAATCAGCTTTCATAATATATAGCATTTATGCAGAAAAAATGTGTGTAAATGATTATAAAATTAGTTTCCGTGAAATTGGGTTTTCAAATTTTCAGCACATCTTAACATATATGTTTGTGCGGGTGCAACAATATATGAGGTAAATGATGTCAATTTGGGATAAAATCTTGTAGACATATAAAAGACATATGGGCCTAGTGCAACACTATTTATTTAGAATTTTTCATGAATTATTTGTTTTATTATTAATTATTGAAGTCACAAAAGCTTGGAATGAAAACGTTATGTGTGGGTGAAACACTTTAGGGGAAAAAATTAATGAAATCCTTGATTTCTATATATAATATCATAGAGCTTTCTCTAGTCTAGTGCACCATATAGTTTACTTGGGAAATGGTGATGGAACCAAAAGTTATATAAAAAACAATCGATGCATCTATTTTCAAAAATTGACATGTTTCATTTAGAAAAATAATAATAAATAAATAAAACACAGTTTTGAAGGAAAAATTACATATTTAGAATCGTAATATCATAGTCTACAATATTCTAATTTTTCATAAACAAATATTGTGTATGTCATAGAAAAACACTCCATCGAAACTGAGCATATTGATAGAGTTCTAAAAGATAAGCAATAGCCCTGGTTTATTTGTCCTAGACAATAGGTTCGGTAGTTCGAAGCTTTTTCCGAACATAATTCCAAACCTTATTCTCGCCGATTTGTTTAATTTAAAAAAAATGCATATGCATTATAACGCATATGCATTATAGCTTATTCATATCACATATGCGATATGAATAAGCTATACTGCATATGCGTTTTTGCTTAACTAATTTGGTACGAGAGTAAAAAAGAGTAATGGCATCCTTATCCCATTATAATACCATTTAGACTCCCAATGTTCCATCTAGACAATCTATGGGGTGGCTCATGGCCCAACATTACATTGGTTAAGAGCGGGGGGAGTCAAAGGAGGGAGAGGAAGGTGTAGAGGGAATCATGGGAGGGAGGGATGGGTAAGGGACATATATGGGGGGGATGAAGGGAGGAGAAGTATAAGGGGAAGGGAGGGATGGTTATGGGAGAAATATTAGGAGGGGACGGGAGAGATATGAGGGGTGGATGGTTGTTCATTGATGTTTGCAAATGTATGGTCCATAGAATAGAACAGATCATCTGGTACTAGGAATCTTCAAACAAGTGTGTGGCCATTAGTGTAATGAGTGTTTATATGTGTATTAAAGATTTCGACGGTTTTCAAGATCTACTAATTAGTATTTATAGAAAGCAGGAGAAATATTATTACTATCATCATCATCATCATAGCCATAGTCATCATGATGATCATCGTCATCATCATGGTCATCATCATCGTGATCATCATCATCACCATCATCACCATCATTATTCATCATCATCTTCATCGTGATCATCATCATCATCATCATCCTCATCATCATCATAGTCATCATCCTCATCATAATCATTGTCATCATCCTCCTCCTCCTCCTCATCATTGTTCATCATCACTGTTCATCATCATCATTCCATTGCAAATGCTTGAAAATAAAATAAAATAAAATTTTCAACTAAGCCTATCATCATCATCATCATTGTTACTCATCATCTTTGTCATCATCCTCATCCTCATCCTCATCCTCATCCTCACCATCATCACCATCATTTTTCATCATTGTCGTCATCGTCATCATCATCCTCATCCTCATCCTCATCCTCATCCTCATCCTCATCATCATCATCACTGTCATCCTCATCATCATCGTCATCATCATCACCATCATTGTTCATCATCATCATCACCATAATTTTTCATCATCATCGTCATCATCATCATCATCATCATCCTCCTCCTCCTCCTCCTCCTCCTTCTCCTCCTCATCCTCATCACCCTCATCCTCCTCCTCATCATCATAGTCATCCTCCTCCTCCTCCTCATCATCATAGTCATCCTCCTCCTCCTCCTCATCATCACCATCATTGTCATCATCATCATCATCATCATCATCATCATCATCACCATCATCATCACCATCATCATCATGGTCATCATCATCATCATCATCATCATCATCATCATCCTCATCCTCATCATCATAGTCATCCTCCTCCTCCTCCTCCTCCTCCTCATCATCGTCATCATCATCATCATCATCGTCATCATCCTCATCATCATTATCATCATCACCACCCTCATCCTCATCATCATCATTGTCATCATCATCATCATCATCATCACCCTCATCCTCATCATCCTCATCATAGTCATCCTCCTCCTCCTCCTCCTCATCACCATCATTGTTCATCATCATCGTCATCATCATCATCATCATCATCATCATCATCATCATCATCCTCATCCTCATCCTCATCCTCATCATCATCATCATCATCATCATCACCCTCATCCTCATCATCATCATCATGGTCATCCTCCTCCTCTTCCTTATCATCACCATCATTGTTCATCGTCATCGTCATCATCGTCATCATCATCATCATCGTCATCGTCATCATCATCACCATCCTCATCATCATCCTCATCATCACCACCATCGTCATCCTCCTCCTCCTCCTCCTCCTCATCACCCTCATCCTCATCATGATCATCATGATCATCATCACCCTCATCCTCATCATCATCATCATAGTCATCCTCCTCCTCCTCCTCATCACCATCATTGTTCATCATCATCACCACCATCATTGTTCATCACCATCATCATCATCGTCATCATCATCATCACCATCATCATCCTCATTGTCATCATCATCATCATCATCACCATCCTCATCATCCTCATCATCATCATCATCACCATCATAGTCCTCATCATTATCATCATCTTCATCAACCATCACCACCCTCATCCTCATCATCATCATCATGGTCATAATCATCATCAACATCACCCTCATCCTCATCCTCATCATCATTCATAGTCATCCTCCTCCTCCTCCTCCTCAACACCATCATTGTTCATCATCATCACCACCATCATTGTTCATCATCATCATCATCATCACTGTCATCATCCTCATCATCATCCATCATCATCATCATCCTTATCATCATCATCATCATCATCACCCTCATCCTCATTATCATCATCATAGTCATCCTCCTCCTCCTCCTCCTCCTCCTCATCCTCATCATCCTCATCATCATCATCATCATTATAATCACCATCATATTTATCATCATCCTCATAATCATCATCATAATCATCGTCATCATAGTCATACTATTCGTGATCATCATCATCATAGACACTACCATGGTCCAATGATAGGTTTGGAGGTCTTAGCCATTGGTGTGGGATCCACTGTAAGGTTATAGAAGTTTAACATATTTCAGTCCAAGTTTGATATGCATTTGATATTTAATATTTTAATATTTGATAAGCATAGATCAGTCAAGTTGCATATTTAGTGGTCTCTAAATCGTATATGCATTTTGGAGATCATGTAAAAAAACTGCCCGTTAATTAAAAAGCATTGTATCCATATCACATATGCAATAAAACGAAGGTGCGTTATATCGCATATGAGATATGTGTTATATAGAAATTGTTGGGTTGCGTGCTATGGGCCAGGTTTACTGTAGCAAAAGACATAATTCTTCTGAACCCGTGCACAGAGAACTGTTCAACGTGCAATTTAATCATTACTTACATAATTCCATAGTTTTGTACAAGTTTGGGTGGATTTCAATGGGGAATGTATGTAATAGAGGTCGAAAGTCAGCGAGGAAGGTGCTTACACTAGAAGAAGCTGAAAAGAAAAAAGAAAAAAAGAGGGAATATTCAAGAAATCATCAGCATTCATTACATGAGAAAATAGTTCCCATCCCCCCTCAACAGATACCTGGCGTATAGGCTGAGGAAGATAATGCAACATTAAAGGAAGATGGTTATATGGAAGTTGATATTATTGATCCATTAGTAAACAGACAATCTTGTGAAGAGTTCAATAATTATGTTACTCCCGATGCAAATGTGGCTCAACAACAACCATGGCCAATGGTTCAATCTCCTAATCGAAGTTCTCATCCTGTAGTGGATGTAAACGTCACTCCAACATTTCAAACGATAAGAAATTTTGCATCAAAACGAAAGAGAACTTCTAAACACATACAAGTGGATGAGAGCGAATTGACTTCCATGGAAGGTAAGTTGGCTAAACACACTATCCTTCGTCATTGTTCTCAAATAATGAAACATTATTTTGATAACAAATCCGAAGCTGGTAAATGCCAATTGTTTTTAACTTTGCTTAAATATAGAAATATGGAAACTGTTAGAAGAAATTTAGGCATAAGAACAATGAAGAATATCAAATCAAGTAATCACATTGTTAAATCTCTTGCTACTGCATTCACATCGATTGGTAAAAAAACTCGTTCACAGGACTGTAATGTGGCTTGTCGTGTATTGGCTAAATCAATTGTATGTAGATCCACAAGACAACATTGTTTACTTAAATGCACATCACAAATTGTGCCTTTACATCCAAAGACACTTAAAAAATATTCAGTAAGAAGAGAGAACCTTGATGTAGAGGGAAAATGGAAACATTATGGGCATTTAGCGGTAGGTTGCCCCGTAAAGACATGAAGTTAGTCGAAGCAGTGAAGGGCCTAGTGCACACGTTTTTGGCATGATAACACTAGGCCTTCTTCTAACACGAAGGATGTGTTAAAACATTGTAGGGGCTCTAGAAACAATGAACCTCATGTTAAACATTATCTTAACATGACACAAACTCAACTGTTCGAGATGTTTAAAGTTTCCCATGTAGAGCTAAGGCTCGGGCAAAGATCTTTTGAAAAATGCAGGCCTTGGTATGTTAGAATCAATACCATCCGGAACACTTGTTGTTGTAGATACCACATAGAGTTTGACCTATATTACCATACATTTGCACATATACGTCATTTTTTTCATCCTAACCATGTGCAGGAATGCTCAAGTACAGTACCTCCAATGTCATCTAGAGATTTCATCCATAGCATAATGTGTCTGAGGTAAGATGGGCATACACATTACTTAAAACAATGTGTAGACGGTTCTTACAACAATTGTGGTGGGCTATCATTATGGTCTGATTGCATCCATGAAAGTGAAGATCAAGCATTTAGGAATGCAATTGTCGAGAAGTAGAACTATCAGTATGAGACATATCAGCTACATGATGGGAAAGAAAGCAGGAAGATAAAATTGGTGACTTCACAGGTAAATTGTTGAATATTGGCATATTAATATTCATGTACACATTTTTTATGTGGTTTTATAACATTGTTTATTTTTTTACACTAGGTGCAAGTATGTGATTTTATTTCAGATTTCCATGGAAAGATCCAACAGTACATTCAACATGTCGATATGGCACGGTGGCAAGACAAGCAATTCAGAATATGTTGGGACACCTTCCCTCTCAGAACAATACTATCAGTGGTTGACTTTGCGTAAAATTACACCCTACAACCACAAAATGAAATACAAAGTCAATACTATCACTTAGAGCAGGTGAGCATAATGGGGCATATCACGTATCGACATGGGCCAGATAGCAATGAAGAGAAACACGTGATATTGAAAGAAAGTCACTTCTACATAAGTGATGACCGGACCCATGACATCCATTACGTGCAACATTGCTTTAAATTATTCTATGATCATGTGATAGCTATGGATATACCATTTTATCATCATTTCATTTGGTTAGATGGTTGTGCTGGATAGTTCAAGAATGCATGTGTATTTGAATGGTTGTGTTTGTTGCACATAAAATACAAGGTGCCACATGTATGGAACTACTTTGAAATTGGTCATGGAAAAGGATATCATGATGGTGCTGGTGCATGCATTAAAACTGCCCTTCGAAGGGAAGAGCTGAAGTTTACAAGTGCTCGACTTCAAGACACTGCATCTATAGTTAAATGGTGTGCATCTGTCATGGGAGAACAAGCAACAAGGAAACAACTAGTGTGAAGAATATTCTGGGAGTTGACAAATGTGGACCGATCCCAAACACATATGGTGAACAAAGTGCATGGAACTCGATAGTTTCATTCATATAGAAGCTTGGACAACTCGACCCTACAAATTTGGACAAGATTGAAGCCTTGCTTTTGCAGTTCCTGTAGCATCAATGAATGGGATGATTGTGAGTATACAGATACTATTGATACATGGGATCGAGTGATACTTGGCACCAATTTCAATGGGGTTAATGAAATAGACCACTTGGAAGATGATCAGACACATATTTCTACAAACTATGATCACATATCGGATCTCATACAAGCAGGTACATGTGTAGTACCTAAATTAGAAAATGTATTTATGTAATTTTTACTCAACCTATGTAGAATTTAATTTATGTAGAAATTATAAATGCAAGACATTATTTAAAAAATGTATTGTTAACTCGACCTATTTCCTTTCACAGGTCAGATATATGTAGTGGTTTCCCCAAAAAATAATGAATGGGGTTTGGGCTATTGGTTGGCACATTGCTTAGAGGGGAAACAAACCATTCTCGAACCTTTTACAGATGATGAAAATATTGAATTCTCAACTGGCTCGATGGTTATAAAAGGGGATTACTTGACACTTGCATCACAACAGAAATGGAAGGGTGGGTATGTATATCCAGATTATAGACCAAGAGCTATTGTATACGACTTCACCAACCTAGTAGTTGGTATAAACATCAAGCTACACACACTTGGTCACAAAAATAGGTCACATGTATCATACTTGCTACCTCATATAGAGGAGGAAAGATTGAAGGACACCATAGACACCAAAGATGATCCAGATGGCCTACTTGTATGAGTGCATTGTCTGGTGCGTTATTTAACCTTTAAAGTGAATTCTGAAGCACAATTTCAATTATTTATCCTTAGTTTATTCCGAATGTAATAAACTTGTGATTGAACGATACCATTCATAGACATAATATTGTTCATAGGATACTAGACACTATAAACACGATTGTACAACCTCGGGTGAGTTATCTATAAATCATGTTTGCACATTTTCATTGGGTTCTATTTTTTTTTCTTATGATGTTACTAATGTCTAGCCTTTCATGTTCCTAGGATGCAAACACCATCTATGGCACATTGGAGGCGCCAAGAATGGTGTCTTTAGACACCAACAAATAGAATTCAGAAAATAACATGCTCTCGAGTTGTTGAAATTTACATTTTTTGATGTTTTTAGTTTAATATACATTTAATTACATTGCCATGTACAAATTGGAAACCATCTAGGGTTTCATGAACACCACTTTGCATGCTATCACTAGGGTTGATAAGTTATGACATGGAAATAGGGTTTAGTGAGCTCTTTACAAGTTATGAGACAGAACTAGAAACACATGGACATGTACAATTTGGAAACCAACTAGGGTTTCATGAACACCACTTTGCATGCTATCACTAGGGTTGACATGTTATGACATGCAACTAGGGTTTAGTGAGCTCTTTACAAGTTATGAGATGAAACTAGAAACACATGGACATGTACAAATTGGAAACCAACCAAGGTTTCATGAACACCACTTTGCATGCTATCACTAGGCTTGACACGTTATGACATGGAACTAGGTTTTAGTGAGCTCTTTACAAGTTATGAGATGGAACTAGAAACACATGGTCATGTACAAAGTGGAAACCAACTGGGATTTCATGAACACCAATTTGCATGCTATCACTAGGGTTGACAAGTTATGACATGGAACTAAGGTTTAGTGAGCAATTTATAAGTTATGAGATGGAACTAGAAACACATGGACATGTACAAATTGGAAACCAACTAGGATTTCACGAACACCAATTTGCATGCTATCACTAGGGTTGACAAATAATGAGATGGAACTAGGGTTTAGTGAGCAATTTACAAGTTAAGAGAGGGAACTAGAAACACATGGACATGTACAAATTGGAAACCAACTAGGGTTTCATGAACACCAATTTGCATGCTATCACTAGGGTTGACAAATTATGACATGGAACTAGGGTTTAGTGATCTCTTTACAAGTTATGAGACGGAACTAGAAACACATGGACATGTACAAATTGGAAACCAACTAGGGTTTCATGAACACCAATTTTCATGCTATCACTAGGGTTGACAAGTTATGACATGGAACTATGGTTTAGTGACCTCTTTACAAGTTATGAGATGGAACTAGAAACACATGGATGTATGTACATATTGAAAACCAACTAGGTTTTGTAGGGTATGGTATGGTATATTACAATGGTATGGTATGGTAGTATGGTATGATGTTAGTATGTTATGTTATGGTATGTTATTGTATGTTAGTATGGTATGATGTTAGTATCATAGGGTATTGTAGGGTATGTTATTGTATG
>LPNX011143428.1:132766-197042 GCA_001517045.1 Pseudotsuga menziesii
TCAGCAAATTTGGTCTTATAGACCCACTTACACTGGACTCACTTTCTTCCTGGAGGAAGATCCACTAGCTCCCATGTGTTGCTCTTCTGGAGTGAGCTGAACTCCTCCTTAATGGCTGTTTTCCATCTTGGATATCTTGCTGCTTCTTCATATGTTTGAGGATCAAAATCCACCATCAAATAGCATTTTTCAGCAAACATAGGATCCTTCATGCACAGACCACTCTCAAATTGAGATCTAGTCCTTCTTGGGTCATTGGGATCCCCAGCTAGCTCACCTGCTGCATGTAGTGTTTTGGCTACCCATTTTGGCCTTGTGGGGATGTTAGGGTCTGCAATAAACTCATCTCCATCAGAAAAATCAGAATCAGCATGTTCAACAAACTCTTTACTTACTTCTTGAGGTTCAAGTGGTGAAGAGGCTTCACCAACTTCCACTGCTGCAAGGGGTTCTTCTTCAAACTGAACACACCTTTCAATGAAGGCTTTGTTTGTGCTCAAATTTATCAACTTGTACCCTTTTGAATCTTCAGAGTATCCAACAAAAAGACACTCTTGGCTTTGGGGCTGCAAAGCCTTCCTCTTCTCTGTCGGGATTCTAGCCCAAGCCTTTGAGCCAAAAATCCTGAAATGGGTCACATCTGGCTTGTGCCCACTCCATGCTTCGAAGGGAGTCATGCCATCAAGATGTTTGTGAGGCACCCTATTCTGGATATAGGCTGCACAGTTGATAGCTTTGGGCCAGTACTTTGGTGGCAAAGTTTTGGCCTCCATCATGCATGTTGCCATCTCCTTCAGTGATATGTTCTTCCTCTCAGCAACACCATTTTGCTGTGGTGTGTAAGGGATAGAATGCTACATCTGAATACCTGCATCTGCACAATAATTAATAAACTCAGAATTGACATACTCACCACCATTGTTAGATCTGAGGGCCTTAAGTTTCCTTCCAGACTGGTTTTCAACCAAAGCCTTAAAGACTTTGAATAGGCCAAAAACTTCAGACTTGTGTTTCAGGAAGTGGACCCAGGAATACCTGGAAAAGTCATCAATGAAGTTCAATGCATATTTGGCCTGACTCATAGACATATGAGGGAATGGACCAGCAACATCACTGTGGATCAGCTCGAGGGGTGCAGAGGTTCTCTCATGACTGGCTCTCTCAAATTTGTGCTCTGGGTGTTTTCCTAGGATACAACCTTGGCAGACTCCTTTGGAAAATTTTATCTTGGGAAACCCTATGACCATCTCTTTTTCACTAAGATCAGAAAGATACTTGTAATTTAGGTGGCCAAATCTTTCATGCCACAGCTTGCTGGCTTCATTAGCATGAATGAGAAGAACAGAGGGGTTTGAGTGAGGTAGGAAGTGTGAGAACATGTATACCTTTTGAGCATGATTCACAACTCCTTTTGCAATGACTCTACCAGTTGAAATCTCTGTGATCTCAACTTCATCGGGGGAGAATATGACCTTCTTAGGAGACCCAGTGTGGGTCATCTGGTACACTGATAGGAGGTTGGAGGCGAGACCAGGCACATACAGCACATTAATGAACTGACCATGATCAAGATCTATCCTTCCTTTGCCTTTACTTTCAGTGAGAGAGTCATCTCCCAGTACAATAGATGGTCCTTTCGACATATCTAGTGAGGAGAAGGCCTCCTTAGTCGAAACAATGTGTCTTGAAGCTCCAAAATCAATGATAAAACTAGGTGAGCTTGATGTGCTAGCAACTAGAGCATGAACTCTCTCTCTATCATCTGAACTTGATCCTCCTTCTCTCTTCTTTGAGCTTTCTGGAAGGGAGATACCATTCTTCTCTAGGAGATTGGTCAGCATGTCTATCTAATTTTTCATACAAGAGATTTTAGAGTGATTGCCCTTATTGCAGTATGCGCACTTGTTCATTTCACCTTTGTTCTTCTTCTTCTGGTAATTCTTCTTGGGACCTTGTTGATCCTTCGGAGACTGTTTCTTGTCTCTCTTTTGCTAAGGTGGATTTTTAGCTTTCTTTTTGCTTTTTGAATCCACCCTCGAATATCCAGCAATAAAAGCTTGATCTTTGGATGGTTTGATGGTGCCCATCATCACCATCTTGTCATGTTCTTGTGTGAGAGATTCCATGAAATCTGCAAGGCTAGGCATCTTCCAGGTTCGAGCTGTCAGTTTTGTGGCATAGAAGGTCGAAACAAACATTGAATAATCAGGGGCTAGCTTCGAGAGGATGGCCAGTACGAGCTGATCATATTTATTTTCAATACCACACTGTTTCAGCTGCAAAACTAGTGCTTTGAACTTGGAGAAATATAGCTGCAGGGATTCAAAGCTCGTTGGACTCAGAGAAATCAGCTCATTTTCGATTTGATGTCCCCTCATCTCATCTGTCTTTCCAAAAAGATCAGCAATATTCTCCCATACTTCATTCGGTGATGTCAATCCATCAAGATGGAAAAGGAGGTCTCTAGAAATACTCAGACATAGGAGGCCATAAGCCTCATCCCTCCTGTTGTGCCATTTTATCTTCTCTGCAGTTGCATTGGGCTCTGCTTCTATTGCCATAGTCACCCTATAGAGGCATTTCGCTCTCAACAGTATCTCCATCTCTGCTTTCCATTCAAATAAATTGAAGGGAGTCAAGATAGTTTTCTGTGATTGATCCATAGCTCTAGAAAATCTGTCCCGACTGTCAGTAGAAGGCTCCCAGTCTTTGATGTCGAACCTGCAAAACAATTTTTGAAGGAGAGAAACAATATCCAATGGCTCTGATACCATGTGGAAATTGAACCAGGTGATAGATTAATTTTACTCACAACAATTAACAATTGATCATGCAAAATCACTCACAAAGAGACTGAAAATTAGAGCTGAACACTAAACTGTATTAAATCAGTGTACAATAGCCAACCCTGTAATAACATAGGTTGCTAAATAAATAGCATACATCAGGTATTCGAATACATGAGGAGCAATTCGAATCTAGCATAAAGCAGGCTTACCAAAAATAAGCAAATCCCCCATAGGTGTAAAAAGCTGATCCCAAATCTGTCATGGAGCTCACGAATTAACAAAAAGGCTTAGGCAAGCTAAAGAGTGGTGGAATGGCAGCTCATACATGCTTTTCAATGGATAAAATAGAGGAGGATGTGTAGAAAAAAAAACTACTCAACCTCACCTAGTCTAGCTTTTCCTTTTGCCTTAAAACACTGAAAAAGCAGGCAATAAAGCAGAAAAAGCAGAAGGGTGCCTAGGAGGCTAGGAATAAAGCAGATTTGATTCCTTGGGATTTTCCATGCGCTACATGAGTCAAATAAGGAAAGTTTGACCATATGGATACGTAATAAACAACTTGCACAAGGTGGGACACATGAACTAGGCTAATAAGACAGAAATAATTAAATTAATGTCTAAATGGGTAAACTATGGGTTGATTATTCTAACAGTATCATAGGGTATTGTAGGGTATGATATGGTGTATTACACATGCATGCATGACTTAGTGTTATGATGTTAGTGTATGTAATTTAGGTAGTGTATGGTATGGTTATGATGTTAAAAATTTGAGGATATCCATAATGTTAAAAAGTTGATGAGTCATAAATTCTTCCTTTAAGTATTGGAAATTCATAAGTTAGCACACATGTGAACCACACATATCATGTTCCAAGATCAATTCAACCATATCATGTTCCAAGATCAAGTCAACCATATATGTATAAATTTGAGCCTTGCTTTATATTATATATGTATAGAAATAATGTTACAAAAATTGGCATGCCACATGGCCATAATACAAAATAGTGGATCAAAAGGTACATTTGTGTATAAAAAAAAGGTACATCTATGTACCCCCCTATACATTTATTCTAGTTATCCCCCCTTTCGCTGCCACTACCAATGTCTTCGGAGAAGTCTAGCTTTCTTTTCCTACTACTCACTGGTGATCCCCATCATTGAACAAGAGGGATAGATCGTATCAGTGGAGAATGTAGCAAAACCAAATTTTGTAAGTTAGTTTACCAACCTATAAAAATTCTACATACATTTGTTCAAATTCCAAACCAATATAACATTTTTACTTACTGTACGTGAGTAAGTAATGGTGGGTCTTGGTGCCTCACTAGCAACGACCCTGATTGGGTGCTCTTCAAGCACCACTTGCTCACTATCAAGCTGCATAAAAAAATATATATGCCAATGTCAACAAATATACATGTACATTGGGGGGGAAGAGGTGCATCATCGATTTGGGTCTCTTCAAGCACCAAATCAGAGAAAGCGATACACAAACGTATAAAGAAAGCGATACATAAACGCACCTACTGGCTTGTCAGAGATGGGTCACCGATTTGGTGCTCTTCAAGCACCGGTGCCTCACTAGAAGCCTACATAAAGTAACATATATGTCAATTTCAGATAATAAAAAGAATCAGTGACATATATACTACATGGATGGAAAATGATGTTTCCAAAGAAAGCGAAACATACATGTACCTGGTAGGGGGGAAGAGGTGGGTTGACAACAACCTCTCTTTGGTGCTCTTAAAGCACCATTGTCTCAATAGATTCCTGCATAAAGTAACAGATGTCAAACCGATACATAAACGTACAACGAGAAAGCACCAAATTAGAGAAATCCATACATAAACGTACAAAGAAAGCGATACATAAACTTACTTGCTGGCTCGTCAGAGGTTGGTCGACAACAACTTCACTTTGGTGCTTTTCAAGCACCACTGTCTCAATAGATTCATGCATAAAGTAACATATATGTCAATGTCAGATAATACAAAGAAAAAGAGACATATCAATGGGGGCAACAATGAAAAAGATACTTGCATGTAGAAAAAGCAATATAAGCAAGAGTTGCAATGTATAAATATACCTGGGGGATGTGAGGAGGTGTGTAACCAGTGGATCAATTAACTAGCAATGACAGAAAAGGACTTCTACTTGTACTAGAGAAGAAGCTCTCTTTTTGGACATATTCATAAAACTCACGTTCCTACGTACAAAAGGATAAAGATACAATTAGACAATTTCAAAAAATTAAAAAAGTACATGTTGAATCATTAAAATCACAATTAAAAGAAAGCGATACATAAACGTACCTGCTAGCTCATCATAGGTGGGTCATCAATTTGGTGCTCTTCAAGCATCGGTGCCTCAATAGAAGCTTGCATAAAATAACATATGTCAAATTCAGATAATAAAAATAATCATAGACATATATACTACATGGATGGAAAATGATGTTTTCAAAAAAAGCGAAACATACATGTACCTGGCGGGGGGAAGAGGTGGGTCGGCAACAAACTCGCTTTGGTGCTATTCAAGCACAAATGGCTCAATGGATGACTGCATAACGTAACATATGTCAATGTCAGATAATACAAAGAAAACGAGACATATACATGATGGACGAAAAATGCTTTTTCCAAAGAAAGCGAAACATAATTAAAATCATAGTTAAAAACATATTTAAAATAATATCTGTGTCTGGGAATCTACCTCTACATGAGAGGGACTAGGCTAGGATTCAATGTACTCATCCTAATCACCCTACATAAAACATATTATATCAAAATTAGGATGTATTTAAGGTTACAATCTCTACTATAAATATGTAAATAAAGTTGACAAATTAACAAGTATAGTTCTTACTGCTAATGGTGAAGAACCAACCCATATGCAATATTGTTAGCAGAATCAATGTTTTCAACATTAATCGACAGACTATGTGACTCTGGTGTGCCATGGGACACTAGCTGTATTATTGTTCACATAATTTGTTAGATAATTAAATAGAAATAAATTGCAAAACAATTGAAAATCGTGATATGAAACAAAATATAATATGAAAATAATGAGTTTTACTTACAAAGCGAAGTAATCCATCATCCCAGAAGTATGAAGCAGGACCATAGAATATGCCTCCACATGATGTGCAAGGGTGTGGAGTAACACAATGCTCTAAATGCTCTCTATGTCTCCTATGTGGTCTATAGATGGATCCTTACTGTGCAATGGGTCGGCCTTAGAAGTGCCAATCCCTTGGCCTGCATTTCCTTGGACATCAGTCCAATGCTGAAGCAATGTATTTGCCAAGTCAAATAAGGCCTCCTGTGTATCCTCAATCACAGGACCCGCAGGAGGATATAGCTGAGGGGATTTTGGTGTGCGTGGAGGGCATGGTACACGGTTAGGATCTGTCCTGGCTTGTTTCCTATCTTGGGGCATCCCATGACCAACACCCTGGAAGCCTAAGATATTGAAATAGTTAACATGTTTCCCTAGGATGAATTCTGCATACAACTTCCTAAGGAAATAAAATGGGATGTCCCTATTCCCATGAGGGTCTTCATCAAAGACCATATACCAATGATCCATCAAATTGGCCTTTATATTTGGTTCCATGCACCAGTGTATGGAAATGTGTGCTCGACTGGTGGGTGGAACCAATCCGGTGCTAGGGTCCTGGAATAATGAAAATAATTGGTCTTTTGTAATCTTTAGGTCTTTGATGTCTTTATAACTCAAACCATCAGAGTAGTATTGCCTCCTGGATTTTTTGTACAAGCTAATGTTGTACAGAGCTCCTTGGGCATTGGCAATTGTGTTTGTTATTGTGTCCAATGCATTGGCTAAAGATTGTCTCAAATGAGCCCCCCCTTTAATAGATGAGCAAAGGCACCTCAATGACGCCAAACACTCCAGAATCTGTGAGTTTCGGTCTTCTTCCCCCTCCGGGTTTGGGTTTGGGTTCATTTTTGGGTTAGGTTCTTGGTTATTAGTGGGTTCATTTTCCAGATTATCTTGCTCATTTCTATTATTTGTTAAGATGTAAACAACAAAATACAAATTGTTTTAATTTATCATTCTTTGATTTAATTCAATTTTTTTTATTAAATTTGTTTTAAGCAATTATAAAAGCTATGAAATTAACAAAACAATAAAGAATTGAAAACAATTTGTAATAGATATGAGTAGTTACCTACCATTGGAGCCAAGCCACCTCCAAATCGACCTCCAAATGCTGAAACACAAATCGCTTGTGCGGTTTATCACTCTCCCGAAACGTCACTGTGTAAATGAGAAGTGATGCCCACAGCCTCTGTTTTGTTTTGTTTTTTTGTTTTCCATATCACATATGCGATATATATCACACCTGTGATATATATCACACTTTCTATATATCACATATGCGATATATCACACTTGCGATATATATCGCACTTGTGATATATATCGCATATGCAATATATCGCACTTGCGATATATATCGTATATGCAATACTTCCTTACTAACCTTAGCCTTGTGTTTGGGCTTGGGTTATTCTGAACATACCATCAATAACGCATATGCGTTCTCAATTTACACTTCGAAAGTGCGTTTCCAATTTCTTAAGTGGCACTAAAAAGTGGAACCAACTTCGTGCGAGCGCCCTTATAAGATTTAAAATATAACCCATACTATGTATTATAACCAATTTTATTAATGATACAAAATGTAAAGTAGAGCAGCACATATATGATAGAAGCAATAATTATAACATTTAAAATTTATATTTTAAATGTTACAATTATTGCCTGTATCGAATGTGTACACATATTTTTGTTTGGTGCAGTTACACCAGGAAGATATGGGATGAACTGTGTAGGATGCTGAATTTTTAGTATATTGGAATGCTCATGATGTACAAGCTTGTCTTTATTGTTGGTTACATGGCAATGTATAGTTTAAAGAACTTCCTTTATTCATGATATGGGAGTTCTAGAGAGCACATAATTAGATGATCTTTGATAATACTAATCCCTCGACATTTTTTATTATTTCAAGAACTATATCAAGCTTAATCGAATTTCATAGAGGAAAGAAGGTTTTTAAGTCAAGGATTTTAAACAAGTAGAATTTAGTTCATAACATTCATTCGGTTCATTTGATGGAACAAAAAAAGAAGGTCTCATGTGGTCCTAGTATGACTCTAAGTTATAAAGCTAGACACTTGATTAAGATATGAATGGGAGGTGGACAAGGGACTAACACTAAAGAAAAACTTATATCTCTGTGGGGTCTACTTCTAATTGTTAAGAGAAGATGTATTGATGGTCAGTAGGTTACAAGTGATTCTAAGGCTGTCATTGATTAGGAAAGTGGAGTTATTGATCTGAATGTATTGACAATTAATCAATGGTCCAATAGATTTAGAGACCAGATTGATAGTTTTCTTGATATCTCCTTCTCACGTATCCTTAGGGATTTTAAAAAGGAAGCATAAATACTCTCTAAAACACAGTTGGGATTATGGATGTTTTTTTACTCTTTGAGGAGTACATGGACGAGAATTTGATAGATTCCATATCTATCTTAGTTTTTTATTTTTTGTTTTCATAAGATAGATGTATTTATTTGAATTAGATGGTACTCTACTGGTGCAATGAAATTTTGAAGTCCTTAATGTATTCAGTGGTTAGTAAATATCTATGGTTTTGCTTGCAAGATTCGAAGTGGTCTTTTTGTTTATTTTTGTATTGAGATGTTTGGAAATATGGTTATTATCATAGCGATATCTCAACTCTCTTATGTCCTTAAGACTTGATGTAACTTAAATTCACAAGAATAACAAGTTACTTTTTTTTCCTTTGAAAAAAAACATTTAAAATTTATGCTAGGTGAGTGCACAAAATTGAGGGACCTTTCAGATGCAATGGTAGATTTAATCCAATGATTCAAGATCCATCAAATAGAAACCATCCCAAGAAATGCCGACCCTGCCAAGACTAGTCCCAAGCCTTCCAACATGCTTGCCAATTAGGACATTTAAGTAAAACGTGTGCACGTTATGTTTCTCTAAAATATGCACGCGTTATAGTGTCCAAAAATGTACATGGATTATATGAAAATATGATTTATGGTTAAAACAGGTCATTCCCGTCATTTTCTCCACAACAAGATCTTTGGGCCAACCAAAACAAGCAAGGATGAACATGATTTGGGTGATAAAGGAAAACAAACTCCACCTTGGGGATCAATCTATTCATTGTGAGGTATTTACACTAAATCTTGTCATGCTAGTTTCCCTTTTTTCAATAATTTCTATGCCCTAATATTAATAGAAACCATTTTTTTTTAATTTCTATGCCCATAAAGAAATTTACATGCCCAATGGAAACTAAAACCCCAATTTACTCATAAAAAACAAATCAATTTCACTATTTTCATATATATATATATATATTCACAAGCATCCTTGTGAATCCAAACCAAAATTCACAAATATGCAAAGTTTCTCAAGTATATTGCAAGTTTGCATACAACTAAAAAAAAAGTAGAATTCAATATCTTCCCTAAAATACATAGTCAAACATATTAAATTCCTTGCCTCTACCCAAAATATCAAAATTGGTCGTCCAAGAACATTAATCAACACCTTATAGTTTTGATGAAACTTCCTAAACCAAGTGTTAAAATAAGGTATAGAAGCTTCCCACGCTTAACAAATATTTTCCCTTGAATGAAGGGTAAATTTGGTTAAGGTCAAGACAATGAAGTTCAACAATAGGCTCTACCAACATTAAGATACATAGGGAAGTTGATTTGTTTGATTACACGCTAATCACATACTATCATACATGATAGAATCCAGTGGAAACCTTGCAACCCTAAAAGACACTATACACAAATATGAAAATACTCTCATGAGTATATAGAAAGAGTGAATACAACTAAACTAACATCAAGTGTAATCCATACATGCCCCAAATTACATATAAATATAGATGTTAAATGGCCTATGGAGTCCAAAACAATTCATGCTACAACAAATAATTACATATCTACCAAAATCCTTTCCTATATTGGGATTTTACTCATCAATAGCACCTTCTGCCACCTCCTCTAGGCTCTATCCCTTGCATCTACCTGCAATTTGGGAGTTGGTACTCCAAGGGCATTAGTCAACGCTCACAGTTTTGATGAAATTTCATAATCCAAGCCTTAAACTAAGGTAGAGGAGTGTCCCAATCAACATCCCCAAATTACATATAAACAAAGATGCTAAATGGCCTATGGAGTCCAAAAAAATCACACTACAACAAATAATTACACATCTATCAAAATCCTTACCTATATTCGGATTGTATTCATCAATAACACCTTCTTCCACCTCCTCCAGGCTCTAGCCCTTGCCTCTACCAGCAATTTGGGAGTTGGTCCTCCAAGGGCATTAGTCAACACCTCACAGTTATGAAATTTCATAATCCAAGCCTTAAAATAATCCATAGGAGCTTACCAATCAACATATGCCCCAAATTACATATAAACAAAAATGTTAAATTGCCTATGGAGTCCAAACAAAATCACGCTACAACAAATAATTACATACCTATCAAAATCCTTGTGTATACTGGGATTTTATTCATCAATAGCACCTTCTGCCACCTCCTCTAGGCTCTAGCCATTGCATATACCCGCAATTTGGGAGTTGGTCCTCCAAGGGCATTAGTCAGCACCTCACTGTTTTGATGAAATTTGATAATCCAAGCCTTAAAATAAGGTAGAGGATCTTCCCAATCAACATATGCCCCAAAATTGCATATAAACAAAGATGCTAAATGGCCTATGGAGTCCAAAAGCATTCACACTACAACAAATAATTACATTTCTATAAAACTCCTTTTACCTATATTGGGATTTTATTAATCAATAACACCTTCTGCCACCTCCTCTAGGATCTATCCCTTGCCTCTACCCGCAATTTGGGAGTTGGTCAACACCTCATGGTTTTGATGAAATTTCATAATCCAAACCTTAAAATAAGGTAAAGGATATTCCCAATCAACATATGCCCCAAATTACATATAAAAAAAGATGTTAAATGGCCCATAGAGTCCAAAACAATTCACGCTACAACAAATAATTACATATCTATCAAAATCCTTGCTTATATTGGGATTTTATTCATCAATAGCACCTTGTGTCACCTCCTCTAGGATCTAGCCCTTTCCTCTACCCGCAATCTGGGAGTTGTTCCTCCAAGGGCATTAGTCAATGCCTCACAATTTCAATGAAACTTCATAATCCAAACCTTAAAATAAGGTAGAAGAGCTTCCCAATCAACATATGCCCCAAATTACATATAAACAAAGATGTTAAATGGCCTATGGAGTCCAAAAAAATTCACACTACAACAAATAATTACATATCTATCAAAATAATTTCCTATATTGGGACTTTATTCATCAATAACAACTTTTGCCACCTCCTCTAGGCTCTAGCCCTTGCCTCTACCTGTAATCTGGAAGTTAATCCTCCAAGCGAATTAGTCAACACCTCACAGTTTCGATGAAACTTAAAAATACAAGCATTAAAATAAGGTAGAGGAGCTTCCCAATCAACATATGCACATAGGACATTTAATGTATACATTTGTAAATCGGAATTAATACAAATTTACGACATAAATTTAAGATGAAAAATGTTAAATGTTTATTCTTTAGTGTAAAATTTAAAATTTAAATAGTTTATGTTGTTATTTGTCATACATTAGTTTTACACTTGTCATTGCTTAGAGATATCATTATACCATGTGTTTATTTTTCTAATGGTGTTTTATTTGTATTTATGATTGCAGTGGCTACTATGGACCACAATGCAAATATTTTGAGAGTTATTGGTCATTTGAGAGATAATGATTATGCTTGGAGGGGTGGAGATGAAATCTGTTGCTCCTTGTCAGCAACATTACTAACCATAGTGGATACTATTAGCAGATCTAACGATGCTTTGTAAAGCATAACATCGTAAAGAGAGACAAAACGATAAGAATATGTTGATGGATTGAGCTATAATGAGATTAAGAAGCTCAAAATAACCAAAGAGCATATATATTCACTATTTAGAGTTCATGGGAAATATGAAATTCCAGAGAGTAAAAGACCACATATTTCCATTGAATGGTGCATCTGTCAACCAATTAGAGACCATTGGATGGATAGATGGTACATGGTTTCTAATATTCCCCCACACAACAACAGGGAAGTACCGTTGTACTTCCTCCCAAAACTTTATGCAGAGTTTGTAATGGGAAAACATGTCAACTATTTCAAATGTTGGGGTTCCATAGTGTTGGTAGGGGGATGCCCCAAAACCATCTTAATACTATTCATAGAGATGTCGATCAACAAATACCTCCACCCCGTGTCCAGCTACCAAGGCCAGACATCCCTCCTGCACATGATATGATTACCCAGACAGAAGAGACATTTATTACGCTAGTTGATATGATTTCCCACTACACCAAAACTATTGACCAAGCAGGGACCTCTTCCTCTGGTGGGGTACAACCATCAAATTTCGGTGGTAGAGGACCATCTAATGGTGGGGATAGACCGACATACCATGAGCCCCATATCGAGCCACACGTGTGCATGGAAAGTGGTCAAGCTTGTTATGGTCGTGGACCAACACATGGTACCTCTATGATGACTGGTGGTTACGTAAGGACATTGTAAAAACTCTAATGTTGTTCAATTTAATTTTCCATATTGTACACATATTAAAAGATTCTGAATAGATGCAATTTTTAATCTTGCAGGAGCTTGATGCCTCGAAAGGGGTGGTAGTGTACTGGGCGTTGTCGTATCTGAGCCGAAAAAAACCAACATCGAGGTAATATTTCAACATGTGTGATTTTGTTAATATGCATAATTTTATTAATACATGTTAGTTCATTAATTTGTTGAATAGTATAATATTTACAATTTTTGACGGTTGCAGGAGCCACATTTTGAATAAGATGCGGGAGACATTGATCTTAATGAATTCCCCCCAGGTGGCTTCTGTGATTACCTAAGGAATGTAAGTACATGGTTAATGACTGAATCTTATTCAAATTATTTATTTATTACTGTACACTCCTTTATAGATTTCTAATATTTATAATTTTTAAACTTCCAGGTGCTATCTGGCTCTGCAAAGGAGTAATAAATTGTTATCAGCAATCCCTCCCATGGGGAAAATTTGTCCCAGGAAGATCTAAGTATAATACAACATGTTAGTTTTTCACTACATATTATTCCATCCATTCATGTCCATGTCTAACTATGGCAACACTTTATTACTGCATAAATCAATGCAAATCTCTACGCCACCTCTTTGGTTTGTCTCTTCCCGCAGTCCAAACATAGATAAGTGTGTTGTATACACTAGAAGGCCATCTTCTGTAAAAAGAGAGGGTGTCCATGACGATGAACCTACTAAATACATGGTAAGTACACATAGCCTCCAATGACATTTGATGGTTATTTTTCAATTCACTTCACAACTAGTTTTTCTAAATGTTATTTTCACATGTTTACAACATCAGGATGGAGATTCCTCTGTGCCAAAACTTAGGGGGGTTGTTGATTCTGCATTCAATGCTGAATATACAATGGGTATAAGTCACACAAAGGTATCTACTTGAATATTTGTACTTGTATATTCCATTTGTATTGTGTATGGGCATGCACAATGTCTAACCATTTTAGCATTTGGTGAAAGTAGCCACACCCTGGTCCATTAGTGCATACAATCAAGGTTGATGTTCAAACTACGCCTCTGCTTGCTAGTAAAGAAACCTAGTGTCATTCCCTAGAACATATGTTTTTTGTGAGATGTTCATTATTTACATAAATGGTTAGTACTTTCTCATTCATGTACATCTTGATAATTGTTGAGATAATTGACATAGTTTATTTTATTTGCAGAGAATCATTGCAGAGAGGCTCTCTGCATGGAGGAGGACACCAGAGGCATCTATTTCCCTGATAGACTCAATGAGTGTTTGTTTTATGTATAGTTGAGTCGTATTTTAAATTTTCAAAATTGGTTAGTGCTGGATAATATTAGTTCAGTTACCTGATCAATAAATACGATCCTTGATTTGAAGTCGCCAGAGATGCACAGTGGTCATGGACAGAGGAAATAAGCATCACAGTTAGGAAAAAAAAAGAGGAAGTTAGAGTTTTGATGTGTTAGTCCAAGGCAAATCTATACTTTTGTGTACAAGAGGAAGTTAGAGTGTAGGGGCACAGTCTAGGATAGATGTACTTTTGTTTGCATGTACATCAATTATGTTCTTGATACATGTAATATAAGGGCCTTCTATTTTTGTTTTATAACTTTCATGATATAAGAAACATTTTATTTTGGCTCTTGAGACCTTCATAGTTCAGTCTTATGTGTGATCACACATGTTGGGCCAAGAATGTTTCCATGTGTAATGTTCCCATTTTTTGATAGATTTTATGATTGCATGGAGATATCAATTATAAATTTGAGAACAATGCACAATTACACCATTTCGTAATGACACCAATGTACATTTAAATGGTTCTTGACCACGATCTAATTGCATATACAATTTTAAATTGTATTCACAACAATGCGACATACCTAACACACGTAAGCACCCAACACACCTAACCAACTAACCCAACTAAGTGGAATACAAAAGCACCTTACCACATAACAACCTAACAAAGATCTAAAGGATGCATGAATTTGACACACCTAAGTGATGCCCTTGTGGGGCCCACATAAATGAAATTGGTGTTTAGCATGATTAATTTCATCTAACAAATATATGGGATACACATATATCATCTACAAAAAAAAACAAAGAGGTCATGCATGAAATACAACACATAATAAACCATGTGTATGAATAGTTGTATACCCCAAAAATAATCACAAATGACTTGAATAATTTAAAGGACCATTCTTGAGTTGTTAATTAGTTGCAATATTACTCATTGTTATTGTTCTACCTATTTCTAAAATCAAAGTGACGAGCTTGAGGCCACAAGTTTGTATTTTATTGACTTGGACTTGAACATGAAGTTCTTATATGCAAGTATTATATGGAAAAAGAGTATGAGCAACACCTTGGTGCTCTAGCTCAACCCTTTGCATCAATAATACCTTTTTGTGATGAATGTGAATAATAATGAATGTGATAAAACTCTGCTGTACTTTATTGGCCCTATTATTTCCATATCGTTATTTTATAATTTTCTCTATTATATGTATTGTATGCTCTAGTGTAAAAATTTACCCAGTAGTATGGTAAAATAATTCGATTATAAGAGGAATACTAGGAACAAAGTGTACTAATAAGGTAGCCTTCTTCTATGTCCTTCCAATGTGTAAATATTAGTGAAACATAGACATATGAACCACATACATCATTCTATGGCACATTGAATCTCACCTCCTATAGGATTTCAAGGACACCT
This sequence comes from Pseudotsuga menziesii, assembly GCA_001517045.1. Taxonomy (NCBI): domain Eukaryota; kingdom Viridiplantae; phylum Streptophyta; class Pinopsida; order Pinales; family Pinaceae; genus Pseudotsuga; species Pseudotsuga menziesii. The sequence goes on from LPNX011143428.1 coordinate 148,045, forward strand.
ATTGAATCTATTGGAGTATCGGTACAACCGCATGGTATAACCATTGCACCTATGGGAATAAAAAAATGTGTACTAACATCACTCCTGATGATAGGGACTTGTGCTTGGCTTCAAATGTTCATCAACATCTGCAGGTTTTGGTGTAGCGAAAAACCTTACATGGTATTAGAGCTAAAGTCTCAGGTTCAATTCCCCTAAGCTACGTCGTAGGGGGGGTGTTGGAGTATCGGTACAACCACCACACCTATGGGAACATAAAAATGTGGAATAATTTCCACTCCTGATGATAGATCCTTGTGCTTGGTTTTAAATGTTCATCAACATCTGCAATTTTTGGTGTAACGACAAACCTTACATGGTATTAGAGTTGAGGTCTCAGGTTCAATTCCCCCGAGCTACGTCGAAGGGAGGGCATTGGAGTATCGATACAACCACATGGTATAACCACCATACCTATGGGAATATAAAAATGTGAACAAACCACCACTCCCGACGATAGGGTCTTGTGATTTTTTCAAATGTTCATCAACATCTGCAAGTTTTGGTGTAACGACAAACCTTACAGAATTCCTATCTGGGGCATACAATTCCAAACATGCATCAACAATTGGTTTTGAGGGGTCATGCTAGTGTGTTTAGGTGGGTTCCATATGGGAAAACTAGCCACAAGTTATTGGTCAAGGAATTTGAAAAGTTGGCCCCTAAGTGCAAAATTTCACATTCCCTTAATGAGAAAAATCCCATTTTCCAAAATTGAACTAAAATAGGATCCCTTGTCCATGGATCTAGAGGAGAGGGATGCCCCTAGCACTATCCCAATGTCTTGGATCTAATGGATTCGATGGTTCATTGATTCGAGCCACGGTCATTATTCTATGGAACGTTGAAGCTCATTTCCTACAGGATTTCAGGGACACCTGTTGAATCCCTACCTGAGGCATAGAATTCCAACAGTGCATCAAAACTAGGTCCTCGGGGGTCATACAAGTGTGTTTAGGTAGGTTCCATGTGGGAATGCTAGTCATGAGTTCTCGATCAAGGAATTTTCAAAGTTGACACCTATGTGCAAAATTTCACATTCCCTTACTCATAAAAACCCTATCTTCCAAAATTGACCTAAAATAGCATCCCTTGCCCATGGAGCTAGGGGAGAGAGACACCCCTACTAGTATTCTAATGTCTTGAATCCAACATAGTCGACGGTTCGTCGATCCGAGCCACCTCCATCATTCTATGGTACATTAAATCTCACCTCCTACATTCTTTCAGGGACACCTGTTGAATCCCTATTTGAGGCATAGAATTCGAACCGTGCAACAAAAATAGGATATGGGAGGTCATGCAAGTGTGTTTAGGAATTTTCCATGCAGTAACTCTAGCCACAAGTTCTTGGTCGAGGAATTTTCAAAGTTGACCCCTATGTGCAAAACTTTCACATTCCCTTAGTGAGCAAAACCTTAGTTTCCAAAATTGACCTAAAAGAGGATCACTTGTCCATGGATCTAGAGGAGAGGGCCACCCCTATTACTATACCGATATCTTGAATCCAACGGATTCAATGATCCGTTGATCCGATTCATGGTCAGCATTCTATGGCACATTGAAGCTCACCTCCTACAAGCTTTCGAGGACACCTATTAAATCCATACCCGGGGCATAGAATTCCAACCATGCAACAAAACTAGATTTTGGGGGGTCATGCAAGTGTGTTTAGGAAGTTTCCATGTGGTAACTCTAGCCAAAATTTCTTGATCGAGGAATTTGCAAAGTTGACCCCTATGTGCAAAAATTTCACATTCCCTTAATGAGAAAAACCCTAGTTTCCAAAATTGACCTAAAAGAGGATCTAGAGGAGAGGGCCACCCCTATTACTATACTGATGTCCTGAATCCAACAGATTCAATGATCCATTGATCCGATTCATGGTCAGCATTCTATGGCACATTGAAGCTCACCTCCTACAAGCTTTCAAGGACACCTGTTAAATCCATACCTGGGGCATAGAATTCCAACCATGCAACAAAAATAGATTCTGGGGGGTCATGCAAGTGTGTTTAGGCAGTTTCCATGTGGTAACTCTAGCCACAAGTTCTCGGTTGAGGAATTTGCAAAGTTGACCCCTATGTGCAAAAATTTCACATTCCCTTAATGAGAAAAACCCTAGTTTCCAAAATTGACTTAAAAGAGGATCCCTTGTCCATGGATCCAAAGGATAGATCCACCCCTAGCACTATCCCAAGGCACCCCTAGCACTATCCCAATTTCTTGAATCCAACGGAGTCGATGGTTTGTCAATCCAAGCCATGATCATCATTCTATGGCACGTTGAAGCTCACCTCCTACAGGCTTTCAGGGACACATGTTGAATCCCTACCCAAGGCATTGAATTCCAACCATTCCATAAAACTGGCCCTTTGGGGGGTCGTACAAGTGTGTTTAGGCAGTTTCCATGGGGGAATACTATTCACAAGGTCTCAGTCGAGGAATTTGTGAAGTTGAACCCTATGTGTAGAAATTTCACATTCCCTTACTGACCAAAACCCTAGTTTTTGAAATTGACCTAAAAGAGGATCCCTTGTCAATGGATCCACAAGAGAGGGCCACCCCTAACACTATCTTGATGTCCTAAATCTAACATAGTCAATGGTAATTCGATCCTAGATAGGGTCATCATTCTATGACATGTTGAAGCTCACCTTCTATAGGATTTTAGGGACACCTGTTGAATCCCTACCTAAGGCATAGAAAAATGCATCCTGGGGGGTCGTGGAAGTGTGTTTAGGTATTTTCCATGTGGGAACACTAGCCACAAGTTGACTTCCAACTATGCAAAAAAGATGTGTCCTGGAAGGTCATGCAAGTGTGTTTAGGCAGTTTCCATGTGGGAATGCTAGCCATAAGTTCTCAATCGAGGAATTAAAGTTGACCCCTATGTGCGATAAATTCACATTCCCTTACTGAGAAAAACCCTAGTTTCCAAAATTGACCTAAAAGTGGATCCCTTGTCCATGGAGCCAAAGGTGAGGGCCACCCCTAGCACTATCCTGATGTCCAAAATTCAACGGAGTCAACAGTTCATTAATCCGAGCCACAATTTTTTATTATTACGTATGTTTATAATTACATCCCAATATACACTCATGGACACATGCCAAATTTAACCTAGGGAAAATATGTAAAGGTTTGAATGTTTGATACAAGATATTGGTCAATGGTGACATCGAATAAATGGTACTAGTGATCTATAGATGATAGTTAGTGTCTACAAACTATGGTTTCTAGGATTTTGAACAAAAACTAGTCTCCAAGATACAAATTAGGGTTTCTAGGGTATAGAATTCAAACTAGGGTTTATGGTACAAACCGGGGTTGCTAAGATTGGCTATAGGGTTTGTAAGATATGATTTCTAGGCTAGGCTTGGCCAGGGTTATTAAGCATGGGAATATTTTTATACCTTATTTTAACAATTGCATTAGGATGTTCCATGAAAACTTGGGGTGTTGACTAATGTCCTTGGAGGACCAACTTCGAGATTCAGGGTAGATGCAAGATACATATCCTAGAGGAGGGGGATGAAAACTAGGGTTCCAACTTCCACGATTTAGAATACAAACAAGGGTTTCTTGGACTATGGTGCATATTTGTAACATAATGGTATAGACACAAATGGGTTGGGCTAGATAATGGTCTAGGTCTATATGGCACGAATCATGTAAGTATGAATCTAATACAACAAATCCATGATGAAGCTTGTGCAATTTATCAAGTTGTAAAAGTCTATGCAATGCATCCATCTATCAAGCTATGAATAATCAATGAGACCATGAAACCAAAATCATGACATGTACATGTACATCACATACTTATGACATAGTACACAAATACCATGCATACCACGTACCTGACTACCTACATGTTGTCATTCAACTAGACCATCGGGATCACCTCTAATACCAACGGTATACTTTAGCCTCTCATGCTCAGAGTAAGGAAAAAAGTATTGTGACTTTGATGAGTTTTTTCTTGACATTTTTTGTAGTTCGAGGTTTGTGCCAATAACTAAGTTTGTATAAAGGTATACATTTTGACATGGTCTGTAATATTAAAATACATAACCTTTTCTGTTTTGTGCATGAGAAACTTGTGTCAAATATTCTCCTTTGATAATCATTGACCCAATTGGGGAGAGAGGGGGGCAAGGGTTAGTATGAGTAAGTAAGAGTTGGGGGGAACAGGGGAGGATGGTATGAGTAAGGGGGGAGATAGGGGGAGGAGAGAGAAGGGGGGGTGTTAGTGGTAGTGGGGGACATAGGGATGTGTGTGTGTGTGTGCGTGAGAGAGAGAGAGAGAGAGAGAGAGAGAGAGGAGGAGGAGGAGGGGGGGTTAGAGGTAGGGAAAGTGTTATAGAATCATACCACCTAGTACCATGGTCACATACACCTAGGACACACATTCCTTTGTTTTTGTACTTATGTCATACGGTCCAAACCTTGCTTATGTTGGTATAGCAAGGTATTTGTGTGTTTTGGACTCATTAATGCACCCAAGCGCCATAATTTGACCATTTAGGAGACACATGCACTCTCATTTAGGACTTCTCAGTCCTTGGTGCACTCCCCATTCCTTAAAATAGGGAAATCGGTTGAGTAGAGGCGCCCATGCATGGTATTTAGGTGTTTTTGGCTCTTTTGGACCATTTATTGCTGCATAGAGCTACTCCTACTCACCCATGCACTCTAGCACACCTATACTACCCTCATTTATATTCTATCATGCTTCATCCATGTTCACATGGCCATTTGTGACCGTTTGAGGTGGTTTGGGAGATCATTGCTACACCTAAGGGGGTTTGAGGTCCAATCTAAGCTTGCCACATGAGTGCATTCAATTTGCCTACAAAGGATAATAATTTTATCCTATTGTATTATAAACATGTTCCAGGAATATTTACATGTTGGAAAATAATAGAAACTTCAGTTATTGGCACCATTTCTATGTGTTAATTTCACTCTTTTCACTATTTTTTAAGCATAATTTGTGAATATATTGAGTTGTGAGAATTCCCTTAGCTCCTATATATTGCTTTGAACCATATTTTCACATGGTGTTAGATATATTTGGATCTACAAATTGAATTCAGAGAGTTTGAGTTGCTATCTAGGGTCTCTTCCAAAAAAAATTGAGTGTTTGCATTACATGTAGTTCCAGTGTCTTTGTCAGTCAATGCACAAGAAAAAATGGAGCAGATTCATGTTTTGCTTACTCCATTCAATTATTTTGAATGTAAGGGAGAAATGGTGATCCAACTGATGTCCAAAGTGCTCTACAAAGTAACCATGAGGACTGAGACCAATCCCAACTTTGCTGTGGAAAAATCAAAGTACTTCAACAGGTTGGATGAGGCATTTGGGATTCTTTGTCTTGGTATTTTGAGGGACCTTCTCTTCCATGTAGACATTCTTAATACACCCAATGAATTATGGCTTAATATTGAGTCACTATTTGGGAATACTAATGAGATGATATGACACCAACTCAAAAATGATTTGATCCCATTGAGCCCAACTCACATTGAGATGATCCAAGCTTTCTTCACAAAGTTCAAATCGTTGGTGCTTCAGTTGAAACAGTGTGGAATTGAGAAGAAAGAGGATCAGCTAATTTTTTCCATCCTTTCTATGCTAGGTCCCAAGTACTCAATGTTTGTCTCCACATTCCACTTAGGCAAGCTGACAGTTCAAAATTAGAGAATGCCTCCACTGGAAGACTTCATGGAATCTTTGACTCATGAATAAGAAAAATTGGTGCAAATGGGTACCATAAAATCCACCAAGGAACAATACCTTGCTATAGGTGTTTTGAATCAATACAAAGGAAATAGTAAATCCAAATATCCAAAGCAACAAGAGAAGAAGAAGTAGGAGAATCCCAAATATTCAGATGGGGGTTTGAATCCTAGCAAGGACAAAGAGAAGAAGAAGCAAGAGAAGACAAAATGCACTTCTTGTCACAAAGGTTGGCATCCAGAGAGTCCATGCATGAACAAAACCATTGACATGATGGTGCAACTCCTTGAGAAGAAAAAAATTCCTCTGCTAGAAAGCACAAGGAAGAAAGAGGGAGGTTCAAGCTCAAAGAACAAGGAAAGGCGCCATGCTTTGGTTGCTGGATATCAAGGGTCTTCTTCCTTCATCATAGATTCAGGTGAATCAAGGAACATGGATTCCATGCAAGATTTGTTATTGGCCCTACATACTTATAGTGGTCCATATCCATCCTCATGGGTGATGACTCAAAGATCCCAACCAAAGGGATTGGCAGGATCGATCTAGACAATGGTTACTTCAACAATGTGTTGTTTATTCTTGATCTTTTAGCCAACCTAATATATGTCTATCGAATTACACACACAGGTACAACCAAGAGAGTAACATTTACTCAAAATTATGTGGAGATCTCATAAATATCTACAGGCCAATGAAGCCTCCAAAACTTGATGCCCTAGTTCCTCCCGGCAACAGTGATAGGATAAAAAATGAAACTTCTCCAATTCAAAAACTATTTCCACCAAAAGATGCACCCTACTGAGGTGAGTTAGCCTAAACCTATTTTATTAATGATCTGTGGAGATAACATCTTAAATTATGAAGCCCTAGTTTCTGTAGCTGCATAGTGCCTTCTTCAGAGAGGCTCTAATACCATGTTAGTTTTTCTTTAGATCTGATTAGTTTATCTAGGATCTTTATCTGAAATAATAACAAGTACAACAAGATGATTAAGATATAAAATATACACGAGACACAAAGTTTTTCACCGGTGAAACCATAAAGAAGAAAACCCCGCAAACTTCTTCAGGATAGTAATATTATAAAAAGCAGTAATAAGAACTATTCAATAGCTATCTGTCTCTCCTCCCTTTGTCTCTCTCCCTCTCTCTCTCATGCAAACTTGAGAGTGTGAGGTGTGTATAAATGAGGGAGAGTGCCTCCCTATTTATACCCTTTCAAGTCATTGACCAAAAATGATATTGAGGCCCACATGTCTTCCCTAACAGGGCCGACATCTCCTAAAGAGGGCCCAAATACACATTACATGATGTTACACTCGGGACTATTGCCTTGACTTACAACAGAGGTTTTACCTCAAGGTCTAGACACAATTAAGACATACCGCAAGGGGGTAAACACATCCCCAATGGGGGTACAACAACATACAATGATAATACACATCAGAATATCTTCCGAAGTTACAAATACATCAACACAAAGGAAGTTGCTCAAGAGGTTCTAGAGAGAAGAACCAAATATACCAAAAGGACAAACTTGAGGAGAGATAGCTTGTTGAGGTGTGAGTGACAGGTATGAAGACTTGCTGAAGGTGAAGGCTTAGCTATAGTCCACAAGCGAGAAAGATGAAGTTCACAAAGGAAGGAGAAATGGAGATGATGAGCAATGGAAGTCGTTGCAAAGCTTCAAAGAAAAACCATAGCAGAAGGAAAGCTGTCAATGCGGAAGACATCAATACGATGAGTCAATAGGAGTATGACAGAGAATTAGTTAAAATAGGATTGGAACTTATTCAGTTGGAGTTGCTACTACAGAAAGAGGACCATCGTTATGGTTTGATAATGGAGGAAAAGAAAGCGAGATGGCATTCACAACAGGTGAAGCTAAATAAAAATATGTCTGCTAGGTTGAAAGAAGAACTCAAGACAACTGAGTTTGAGTGGAAATTTATTATTTTCATCCTAAACATGGTCCTTTGCTTAGAGTATATGTGAGTGAGGATGATGAAGAGAGAATAGCTGAAAGTCTCATGGATTCTGTATAGAGTATAGATCAACTGATAGAGGAGATGACTGTGAGGCCAAATGAGACCAAGAGATCTTATGTTTTTAGACTAAGGATTTGTTTGTGATTACAGGTTTTGTTGTAGATGATAGGAAATATTTTGAAACTGTCTTAAAAGTGAATGAAGTCAAATATGATTAAGAAATACTCTCAAGTGAGGAAAGGTCTGAAGTATTGCAGAAAACAGAACTTTGTATTGAGTTTCTTGATGGAGGAACACAATCAATTGGGTCTGATATGAAGACGAAGGAAGAAAAATAAATGTACAAAGCCATTTCTATATGGAAGAGTCAGAATTTCATTTTGATGGAAGAAAAAATTGAATAGCCACCTTGGAGTATCATGAAATATGAAGAACAAGAAGATGTGCTTTCTAAGAGCATGACAACAAATTATAATTCTGTTGTAGTAAGAGATGATATGGTGTCCTATGAAAATTGTATGAAACCTGTAGCTCAAATTGTTGAAGAAATTGATGATGGTGAAAATTTGAAAATTTGATGTTGTGTTTAGACCAACACAAAGGGAGGATTCCAGAGAAAATATCAACAAGGACTTCCGAGTCTCATGCTTTTGAAATTGATTATTGGTGTGTGTTTGCAGGAATTGAAGAAAGTGAAGGCAGACAGAGGAATAAATCTTTCATAACAAAGGAAGAGACCATATTTTCTCAAAAGGGTGATCATTACCTAGAAGAACTTTTTGTTAAAGACTTGGCTAATGAATACAAAGAGAAAATTTATAACTACAAAAAGTATGATGAAGAGTTAAGAATGTTGGAATATTGGTTTATCAATCTAAGGATTGATAAGATGACTGCTTATTGTGTGCAATAATAGAAATGCTTAGTTACAACATTGGAGAGGAGAAGATGGAAGGTCAAGGCATTGGATTGTCTTGTAATGATATGATTTTGTTACAACAGTCAAGTATAAGTCACTACAGAGGAATGGCTGACTCAACTGATTCAGAGGAACAATTTGGAATACTTTATAGTATAAATATGATTACAGATGAAAGTAAAAATCTCGAAGATATAAAGATGAAGGAAGTAGTGGGCATCAACAGGGATCCAAGAGAACAACAACAATTTTAGTATAAGATATGCAAGTATATCAGCCAAAGGACATACTGGACATAAAGATTGTAGAACTAAGGATGATGATGGGGAATGTGTCTAAGAGATGACACAGAGAGGAAATGAATATTTACATCATCAGAGAAAAAAGACGAAGCAATAGAATAAGACAGACGACAAAATAATATTGTAGAAGCAACGCTAGTAAAGCATTGCAACAAAAAGTATGGAATCCAAGAGAATTACAACTAGTAAGAAGACAACATGAAAACGATGAAGCAAATGGAAAGCCTCAACATAAGGTTTAGGATCCAGGCATACTGAAGATTGAAGGTTATGACCAAAAAGTCATATTTCTTTCTTCCTGGGGAGTCTAATGTAGGAGCATCCACCTCTCCATCCAAGTCCAAGTCCAAGTCCAATGTTTGGATCAGACCTAGAAGAGGTCTTCAATTTTTGAATTAATAGTCCTTGTGCTAGTATATTGTAAATAAACCTATGTTTAAGTGTGATTCTATATGGGTGATGAGTCATTTAGGTAAGTCATTAGGTGAATGAATGAGTCATAGAGTCAAAGTATGAGTCATGTAATAAATACCTCATCTAATGGCATTGAGTCATAGGATAGGATTAAGAGTTTTCCTTATTTAGAATTAGTTAGCAGATTGTTGAGGGTTTATTAGATCTTAACTAGGATTTGTTTCAGAATCCTTCTGTATATATGTATGTAAGACTACGAAGCAAAGGTAGGAAGCCAAGATAGGTAGTCAAGGTTAGTCAGTGTGTGGCCAATCAAGGAGAAATTAGGCCAAGACAACTGGTCATGGTTGTACCAAACTTAATAGGGTTAGAATGCAGATTCTGGATCAATATTAATGTATAGATTTCTTCTGTTATTTAAAGGAAATCCTATTTCAGCATATCTCTGTGTAAATGTAGTGCTTTCTGAGTGTATGATTATACAAATTGAATGCTTGATTTATATTTATTAATGATTGATAGATCTGTGTATGCATAATTTGAAATTAAGGATTTTGGGAGTTGAAGGTTACAGAGAGTGTTTAATGGATTTCTGTGCATAAAACACATGAGTAAACCCTATGTCATTGATCACTGAAAGGATTGATGCTCCTTTGTATACGTTTCACAGAAGTGAATTTTAGGGTTGGATCAAGGACACACTCGAGGAGTTGAATTGTGAGAAGGAATAAACTATAGAAGTGATGTGCAGATCCAGTGAAGGTGGTCAATCTTGGTGAATTCCGGATGAAGGTTGATTGATCAATCCTATGATCAATCAATGCAGGATTGCAAATATTACATTCAGTTCATTCGATAGAGATTTGGACGATCCAGATGAAAGGAGAGAATATGGATCAATGATGGGGAAAGAATTCATGAAGTGAACCTGCATGGGAGATAAGAGATCCACAAAGTTAAAGTGAAGTTTCGTACTTGATCACATATCAATGAATAGAGAAGAAGCCAGAAGAGATCAACAATTCATACAACATTCCACCATTAGAAGGTGTGCAAAGGTTAGCTCAAGGAGATTGAGGGTTCAGATCATGATCAACATCAGATAAAAAATCAAAGAGGATTCCACAGTTGGAAAATGCGAGGAGGATAATCCATAGCTTGGATTCTGAAATCCCAAATAATCCCACTTTGGTTATTGAAGCTCCACCATTGATTTGAGAGGATCCATATCCAACGGTCATCAACTACTCCATTGATTAGAGCTGCAATCTTGTTAAAGCTGTGTGGAAGAATTCTGCAATTCGAGGAAAAGCCAAAAAACATATATGCAATCTGCAATCTGCAATTGCGGAAAGGAGTTTGTGGGAACATAGTTGCATATTTGAGTTGACAGAAACAGAGTTGCACAATAGAGTTGGAGAAATATTTGGTCTGGTTTATAGATGTATAGGTTATGTTAAATATAGAACTTGACTAAATTTGGTATAGTCTAGTTGAGACTGCACATAGGTGAATCCTGACATCATGATGACAATTCAACAATGGGGATGAGAATGATGATGACAATGCAAAACATGATGATGATGATTACATTAATGAATATGATGAAATTGACAATGAATAGAATTCTAGGATTCACACAATTGTAATAGCTTAGTGAATCATCAACTACCAACATAATAATATCAATGGCAATGACCAATAAGTAAAAATAGGGGTCAATTATTTCATGCTTATATTAGGGGAGGAAAAAAAAGATATTTTTCCTTCAATGAGGAATGTGTGCACTGTTACTTGGTATCATACGATAGGGACTTGAGGAACTAAAAGTTAACATAAAAAATAAGACTTAGTTATGTTTGAATATAAATAAAAATTAAGGATGTAGTGCATGCGACACTACATTGTATTATATATGCAGAATGGTAATACATAAACATTGGATTTACCTTAAATATTTGAATATCTCATTGATTCGATATTGAATTTACTGGAAAACCATATTAACGTGACATTTTTACGGAGAAAAGTGGGGATAGTGGGGAAACTCATTTAGTCTATAGGAATTTAGTGGAAATCCAAATTGAATGGGATTAGTTCATGATGAAAATTGTGTAGACTCATTAAACTATAATTGGAATTTGGTTTCTATCTCTAGTCCATTTGTTGTTGATGTTGATATTGTTACATTGAATCATCCACAAACAATGGCCTACTAGCTAAACAAATACGAAAAGAAAAAAACTAAATAGAATATTTTCTTTATTTGATGTAGCAAACCATCCACTAATAACTAATATTAGTATGCCCATCCTATGTCCTATAAATATGATACCATAAAACATATACACTAGTGGAATTTATAAATGTCCACTAGAACACCATCTTACCCATAATTAATGAATGCAACTAAACCACATGATTATTACAGGTTATGAATTAAATATTCACTTTTGGAAATTTAACTCATATGAGTACACATAAACATACAAATCATATAACTAATATAATTCCAAACTTGACCACTAATATAATTCCAAAGAGAAATTTACGTTAATGATTAAATGGCCACACATATAACCACATTGAGGGGGATATTGTAAAATAGGGTCCATGTGTACAATTGTAAAATTGTTTGTCTCCTCCATTTATTATGTTTGTTAAATTTAGTATTTTCAATTGAATTGTTGAGTTAATGATTATCTATATTATTGTATCACCCTTTTAAGCTAATATTTTTGGAACACGAGTTAGTTTGGGATGTTGTTTGATGTATAAATTATGAGCTTTATCTAGTACTCCAACACTAATTGACCATTTGGATATAAGCATAATCATGACATTTTTTCTTGTTTATGTTGTTCCTTGTGGTTGTTAATTGTTATGATGATTGGTTGGATTGTGGGCTCGAATTCTAGAAACCAAGTAAGTTGGAAACTCTTATGTAAATTATTTTACACCTTTCTCATATTTGTTATGATGCGTAAAACTATCATGCATGATTAATGTGACTTAGTTTCCCCATATGTATACGGCACCTTTCAACACCAAGTACATACTACAAGGTAACTCACATAATTCCATTGTTTGGTCATGGTTTTACATTTAATATAGAAATTCCATTCACCTTTACAACAACATCTCTAAGCTAATGCACATTACCAATTATTTTAGAAAGATATACCTATGAACATATATCATTAAAGCTATAATATTATTTAATTGCACGTCTTAGTGTTAGGATTAATTATAATCCTTCCTTAACCACCATAGTCTAAAAGCCATTTCCTAGCTTAGGAGTTTGTTTCCACTTTACTAGTGCCATGGGGAACTCATATGGGGCCCACCTACCACTCTATGTGCTAATTTATATGGGTGAACTTTGGTCTTAGTTCCGAGGGCCTAGGTTGTCCAAGTTTGGATTAAGGGGGGGTGTTAGGATTAATTATAATCCCCCCTTCACCACCATACTCTAAAAGTCATTTCCTAGCTTAGGAGTATGTTTCCACTTCACTAGTGCCATGGGAAACTCATCCGGGGCCCACCTACCACTTGATGTGCCAATTTTCATGAGATTAGGATCTCCAGAGGTCAATCCCTATAATTTAGGAACCCACACTAAGTATTGTATGTTGAGTTGTCCTTAGATGGGTATTAGTTAGTTCATCTCTAGTTAGTCTAGCACCACATTTTCTTGATTTAAGTAGGTTAGGAGCCTTTTCCCACCTACCTTGTTTAGTTAACTGACTGAGAACTGATTTAGTTGTCCTGAGTTACATTGGTGAGCTTCCTTAGTGGTGATTTTCCCACATTGATTTAGCACTGGAGTCAGTCCAAGTTGGTGAATTTGAATCATACCTAGTAGATTTGAATTATTCATATACACCGAGATTAAAGATTATGGATGTAATAGCATGTTGTCCATTTTTTTCCTCTTGGTTGTTCAATTTCACCATGAATGTTTGATCAGTGTACATTGAATTGCTTCTTTCTCCTTCAACCTTCTTTCCAAGTGAGTTCATTCCAGCCTAAGGATCCTAAGCTTTGCTAAATTTGAACATTTATCACAATTATATATCCATATTAATCCAAGTCAAAGCTCTAAATCATTAAGTCTAACAATTGATAAATATATATACATGAATGTTTATTACAAGATATACTTGTTTTCTTTTTGTTTTCATCCATGAGAATTGGTAATGGGACGTGGTAACCTTGGCTAGGGATATATATGTTTATGGCTTAGTTTTTCCATTATGAAACAAGAGTATATGCATTTGTCTATATTTAATTAATTTATTTATTTTGGTATTATATAATTTAATATTATTTTAAAATATTTTTATCTATCTTTTTATGTAGTTTGAGAACTATTATTATATGCTTTCTACATAATACATAATTTACATTTGAATATATATGTAATCATGATTTGGAGACTTGCAAGCTAAAACATTGATATGCAAAATTTATATCAATATTATATATATATTGATTATCCATGCTTTTGTTATAATAACTTTTTTCAGATAAACAAAAATTTTAAAAAGTTATTATTGAATAATATTGATTTGATAATTTGTATATTAAAAAATAATAATATAGTAACATATATATACATATGATTTGGTGGACTACAGGTCCATTGGACTTAGCATGGGTAGTTAGGAGGAATGATTATTACCCTCCTTGCTGAGGTTCAATCTTTGTAAGTGACTTGTTGTGCTCTTAAACTAACATTTTTGATATTCTTGTTGAGCCACCTTTATAACAAAAATATCTGGACTCCATCGCTAAAACCATTATATTTTGAAATTTTATTTTCAATTAATAAATTCTTTTAATTATGCATTATTTATAAAATCTATTATTTTAAAACCTTAAGCAAGATGTAATAGTTAAAGCAATCTATATTTTTTGAATTATTATATTATTGTTTTAATATCTAGAGATATAAATAAATAAATAAAAATCATAAATTATACTAATATCAACATAAACTCAACCTATATACATGTATAAAGTTTTTTCTTATTTTTTTTATTTTAACAAAGATCAAATTAAACTACATATATTTGAAACCATGTAAAATGAAAAAATAATATATTTCTAGACATGGTAGTGATCGTTGAGTAGAACTTAGGATGGTGGGATTTGGATAGGGATAATTTTTGTTGGAATTGTTTCATGTTATGAGTTAGGATATTCTTTATAGAATAAAGAATTGGTAGGTAGCATCTTTCTACAATTTGGCATTCTTAAAAAATAAGGGATGGTCTCTTGTGATGTAAATTATCCAAGATTTTGTTTCCAGTTCAATATAAGTGTAAGTTATGGTTTTTTTTCAATCTTTTTTGCATTATCGAAGGATTGGAAATGTTGTCTATATACACTTGAAACTAAACCCAACAACATAAGTGTTGTTGGTTTAGGGTGATTGTTGGTTTAAGGCTTTATGGTTGTCACTGATATATGGTTCTGATTTTTGGTTTAAGGTTTTGGGCTGTCAGTTTAAGGTTTTGGTTGCTACTAATTTGAGGTTTTGGTTGTAATTAATCGAACATTTTAAACTAATTCTACCTTTTTTTAGGTTTTTCATGCAATTCACAAAATGGAACATGAAACCAAATTTAAATTTTAAAATTGAAACTAATTTTTTTTAATCAAAATCTAAATTACTAAAACATAACTGAAAGGATGAATTTTACAAAATTTTCATTATAATTACTAAGAAATAATAATAAAAATGCATAGAATTGAATTGTTTTGGTTTTGAGTTTCCTACCTCTCAGTGTGGAGACCATCTGACTACTAGCAAGAGATGGTGGCAAGGTAATGGCACATTGGGGTGGTCATCGTAAGTTGGAATGTGTTTGCAATGTGAACGTTGGTAGATATACTTGAACATTCATTGTGAAATAACCCATGGATTGTTGGGTTTTAATTTTCATGACAGTTATAGGAGCTCGATCGAGCTTTAAACCTAAATTGAGCTCTATAGCTCGATCGAGGGTTAATAAAACCCTTAATAAAGATTGATCGAGGGTTTTCTTAACCCTTAAACAATATTGATCGAAGGTTTTCTTAACCCTCGATCAATATTTTGTAAATATCTCAATCAAGTGCTAGGTTAATCCCTCGGTCAATGGTTGGTTAAGCCCTTGATCGATATTTTAAAAGATCAATTGACGAATTAAAAAAATCTCAATTGATCTCATATTTTTTGATACTCATGTGCTCCATTGGCCAAAATGTTTTATCCATCTTCATGGGAACACCCTCAATTGATATGTAGATTGTTAAGCACTACTATATATGAATATGTTTGCCAAAGGATATTGTTTTTGTATAAACAAAAAACCCAAGTGATCTTGTTCTGAAATCCTTAGAAATGTTGCAGTGAGGAAGGTGTGCTATGAAAAATTTATGGAGACAAGAAGAAAAATACCATGTGATGATGATTTGTTGTTATAGGTGGTAGAGGTTTCCTAGTACAACTATAAATTATAGATGTCGTTAATATAGAAGGGTGTAGGCCCAAAATGACAAACAACGAATACATTATCAATTCAAAGAGAGAATAACATAGACATATCATAAGAATTACTTCAAATAATTATTTACCCTCTGGTACTCTCAGTTGTTATTTGTTATTCCTTTAGAGAATTAGCATCACTATGAAAAATATCTGTAAGAGACCCTTTAATAAAAGTATGAATATCTCTTTGTTCCCTCCCCTACCCTCCACCATTCCTCTTCAAAGACACTCACACAAAAACAACATCACATAGGTTCATTAACCACTCAATCCTAACATAGCACATTGCAAAATATGAGTTAAAACTAGGATGGGTACCCTTTTCAAATGCATGCATTAACATTATGGATTCTATAATCTCTAGGACATGTGGAAGGATTGACAGTGTTATATAAATAAAAATATAACATAATACAATTTATATATAGAGAGAGAAATAGAAATCATAATAATAAAAACAAACAATAATAATATAATAACATAATAATAATTATTGAAAAGGTGTAAATCTTTATGAAGAGTTGCATTAGACACCCTTTAAATCATTATATATATGGGAAAGTCTATCTTGTAAATAATCACTTATCTATCATACATTACATTTTTACTTTCTACTTAGCCATTTATGGCTTTTCTATGTTACTTGTTCTAGTTATTTGATTTTTGAGGAAATTTGTCCCTCCAGTTGGTTGATTTGGGCCATAATTCCCAGACCTTGTCTGATTTTTTGGCTTGTAGCCTTATTCTAGGGTTTCCCTAAAAAATAGGACCTTTTCATTAAAAAAAAAGTAAAAGTAACCCCCCCCCCCCAAAAAAAAGAGGTAAAATTAAAGCCCCCCTCCCCCAAAAGAGGTAAAAGTAAAACCCCCCCAAAAAGAGGTAAAAGTAAAACCCCCCAAAAATGAGGTAAAAGTAAAACCCAAAAAAGAGGTAAAAAGTAAAACAAAAAAAAGGGGGAAAAGTAAAACCACACATGGTTTCTTAATAAGTGGGTTTTGTTTTATTCTCTAACAACAAACAAAAAAATGAGAATCGAACCTAGGTGGGGAAGGTAACACTCATTCCTCCCAACCACCCAATCTACACCATTTTACAAAACTTAAGGGGAAAAAAAATCTAAAGTGCATAATAATTGCTACTAAGACGCAATTATTAAGAAATAATATTAATATTTAATATTTAATAATTGTAATAAATTACAATTATTATATACAAAGGGAAAAGAGAACAAATCAAAATCAGGAAAGAAGACAAAATAAAAATGAAAGAGACAGATTTTAATAAAACAGAGAAAAGATTTCTCAGTGTTCTGACCAAAGTACGATGGCAATGCTGAAAGTTAATGGGATATTTGATGAAAGTCCAATTTCCATCATTATTTGTCCATCCAACAAAGAAAATTTTATAAACATTGATGTCGCAAATCAAGTACAAGTCCAAGAATCAATGAAGAATGAGTCAAACAAAGATAAAATAGAAGTACCATTACAAATCGATGATTATCGTTTTGCAGCTCAATTCACCGTCGCGGCTATAGACGACCATCTCATCGACATAATGTTGGGTTATAATTGGTTGGAAACACTAGGAACATTCTTCATCAATGCAAAAAAGAAGTGCATCATATTTTTCCATGAGAAGAAGAAAATAATGCTACAGGATTTCTCCATGGTAGTTCCTGTATCACAAACTACAGATGAAGAACCAACTGATGGACAATATGAAGAGTTAGAAGAAGAAATAAATATTTTAAACAAAATCATCATGGACAAAGATAATGAATTAGCACAAGTTCAGGAAAAGTTAGGAATTCAAGAATATGAGTTAAGTCATCATCAGCAACAAAAAGAAAAACTCCACCAACACTATGACGACATGAAGAAGCCACGTAAGTTGGAAATGACAAAAATCAACAATGTGTCACTCTAGCAATATAGAAGAAATTTTTTGTCTACACAAATATTAAAAAACTAAAAAACGGTAGTAAGAGGGAACACTCCAGTGAATACCTCAAAGGAAGAATACTAGAAAAACATGGAGAAAACCAGTGTCAAATAAATCTTATTCAAGAACTAGAGAAAAAAATCAAGAAGTTAGAAAATGAAAAAAAGTTGAAAGATGAAAGATTTGAAAAGATTCATAGTCATAACAATCTACTGGAGAACAAAGTAGTGCAAATTCAGGAAGATGCATCCAACAATCAAGTCAAAGAAGTGAAGGCAGGCCTCGCCATAGTTCAAAAGAAAGAAAAATAGACAACACATATGCCTTACAAACATCCCAATTATAATCGTCATTTTGACCAATGACAAGGTCGAAATGAGCATTCACAAAAGAGTTATGTTGACACGCAAACAATTCAACATACTAAGAAACAATTGAGACGACCCATTCCCCAAAATGATCTCATAGGTCTGATCAAAATAGATTTGGGATGGACCACACTAGAGACGATGCGGTAGTTCTTCTAGGGAATTCATAACTCGTATCTCCTCGTTTCATCAAATGTCGGAATGGATAAACAAAAAATATTGAGAGATAGCATTCAAGAAAAAATCAAACATAAACCATGTCTTCTCTAAGCTTTGAGGACAAATCTTCTCTAAGGGGAAGGAAATGTTATATAAATAAAAATATAACATAATACAATATATATATATATATATATATATATATATATATAGAAATAGAAATAGAAATCATAATAATAATAAAAACAATAATAATATAATAATATAATATTAATTAGTGAAAAGGTGTAAATCTTTATGAAGAGTTGCATTAGACACCCTTTAAATAATTATATATTCGAGAAAGTTTATCTTGTAAATAATCACTTATCTATCATACATTACATTTTTACTTTCTACTTAGCCATTTATGGATTTTCTATGTTACTTGTTTTTTGTTATTCAATTATTGAGGAACTTTGTTCTTCCAGACAGATGCTTTTCATCATACTATGAATCACTCTAAATAGTATCTCATTCATGCACTCCTAATTTATGTTATGATTATTAATCCTCCCTTGGTCAAATGTCTATTAGGTCAATTTTTCCTAGCTTAGGAACCTTAATTAATTAATTGGGTCCACTTTGCCTAATGGGGCCATATGTACTGGTCATTGGAGTGTGGGGAACACTACTAGAGGTTAAATTCCACTTATTATGTGTGCATGCATTAGTTTGGGTGCTTCCTAGACCAATCCCTACATTTTAGGAGCCATTGGGAGTCCCGAAACCAACCTACTTCAATTAGTTGGAGTTAGTACTAGTTAGTCTCAGTTATCCCCTAGTTACTTTCAGTTAGTTCACAATGAGTTATCTAACACAATATTTGCATGGATAATGTGTGGATGCATGTGGAGTAGGTGCCTTTTCCCACCTACCACACTCAGTTGCATTGAGTTAACTAGCTATCACTGATTGATAGAGTTGGTTGGACATCTAGGAGTTGATTTTGGACTCGGATATTGATTGAGGAACCATGAGTTACATATTCATTTAGATACAGTCATATACACTTGGGAGATTCAAATTGCTACCCCATGCATTCAAATTATTTTCCTATGTAAACTATTGTAACACCAGATATTATTATTGTGAATGATACTCTAAATTCCTGAGCAATACTTGTCTGTTTCTTGTGTGGTTTGTTTTTTTCAGTTTGTATCTTCATTCTCCATTTACTGCAAAAATGATTAGAACTATCTGGTTGAATATCTAAATGACATTCAAATTCTAATATGGTATAAGAACCTTCTCAGGAAGGTTTCATGCTTGTTTCTCTCCATTGAACATGAGAAGCAGCTGGGTTTCCACAGAATCCCCCTATGAAAATTCGCTAGCTCTGGATTTATTCAAAGCAGCGGAGAGGGAATGCCAGACCCTAAAAAAATGTTCATGTTGAGAGGAAAAGTATGATTCTAATAGTTCATATGTTTTAGTGTGTTATTTCAGTGAAAATAAAGGTGCTACGTAGCTTGTGTGAAGTTTTTGCAGTCCTTCAGCCGGAGCAATTATTAATTCTCAAACTCCTGAATCACGGATCCTCACAACTTCCAATTATATTGATCGGAGGATTGATATGCAGTTGGCCTTGCGCAAGAATGACTACCACAGGATCATACATGGTTGGGATCTTGAGCCTCATCAACCTGTTGAAAGGAACACGTTTCTGAACCATTTTGATGAAGCATTCAGGTACTTGTGTACTTATATTTCCAGAGATACACTCTTCCATCTAGAAGGATTGAAAACTCCCAAAGAATCCTGGGAGATTCTTGATAGCTTGTTTAATAAACAAGATGAGCTTCGGGGACACATTCTGGAGAATCAGTTGGTATCTTTACATCCCAACATTTTTGAGACTATTGAGCAATTCTTTACTAAATTCAAGTCTCTAGTACTCCAGTGCAGACAATGCGAAATAGAGTGGAAGGATGAGCAGAATGTCTTTTCCATACTCAGCAAACTAGGCCCTGAGTATTCTGTGTTTGTTTCCATATTTCATTCCAAGCGTGAAAGCTTTCCTAATTGGAAGGTTCCTTCATTAGATTCTTTTTTTCGAGTCCTTAATCAAGGAGAAAGACAAGTTGATGTGAATGGGAGTCATCAAGACCTCCAAAGATCAATCTCTCCTAGTTACTGACTCTTCCAAAGCGCAAGCAAAGGGGAAATCAAAGAAGAAGGAGCCAAAGGCAGCTGATTCGAAGCCTAAACAAAATCAGTAAACTTTCGAAAGGACCTCCGACTCTAAGAAGAAGAAGGTTGAAAAGAATTTATGTCCTTATTGTGAAAAGGGGTACCACCTTGAAGATCATTGTATGAGGAAGGAACTTGATGAAATGACATCTCTTCTCAAGCAACATAACATTGATTCCCCAAGAGCAAAGAAGCTTGATGAAGAACCACATACAGAAGAGACTGAAAGATGTCATGATTTGAAAGAAATTATCTCTCCATCCTCAGCATACATAATATATTTTGGAGCTTCCAAGCACATGGTTGCTTCCAAGGAATCCTTCTCTACCCTCTCACTATCAAAGGGGCCTAACATTCACATGGGAGACGATTCCCAAATTCCAACAGAAGGAAGGGGCTCAGTTAGAGCGAAGCATGGTTAGTTCAAGAATGTCTTACATGTTCCCTCCCTTGCTGCTAACCTGTTGATTGTTTATCATATGACACATATAGGCTCTCCCAAGAGAGTTACATTCGATTCAAACTTAGTTGAGATTACAGAAAAAGCCACTGGAAAGCTTGTAGCGAAAGTTATTGCAAATCACTCTAACAAAGCTTATGAGTTCTCACATTTCTTACATGTTTATACTCCTACAACTTTATTGTCTCATGCTAACAACACTAGCAAGATTTTGCATGAGAGATTTGGCCATCTCAATTTCAAATATTTGAAGCAACTCTACAATGATAAAATGGTTGAATGTTTTTCCCTCCATCCAAACCTTCGATGGAGTATGTGTTGGTTGCTTGGTAGGTAAGCATCCAGAAAATAAGTATGATGTTGGGAAGGCACATAGAGCTTCCTCTACACTTGATTTGATACATAGTGATGTAGCTGGATCTATGTCCACAAACTCCATTAATGGCTGCAGGTATTTCCTCACCTTTATTGATGATTGTTCTAGGTACTGCTGGGTCTACTTTTTGAAACAAAAATCAGAAGTTTTTGAGACTTTTAAAGTTTTTAAGGCTATGGTTGAGAACAGTTTTAGTAAGAAAATCGAGTCTATAGGATCTTATGGAGGAGGAGAGTGCATCAAAGGATATTTCCAATTATTTTGTAAATCAGAGGGGATTCGAATGGAACACTCAATTCCATACACACCACAATAAAATGGTGTGGATAAGAGGAAGAATAGATCACTTAAAGAGATGGAAACATGCCTTCTACATGCCAAGCATCTACCTCCTTCTCTTTGAGATGAAGCAGTAAACTATGCTTCGTATTTGTAGAATAGGGTGCCCCACAAGTCAGTGGTTGGGGTCACTCCAGTCAAGGCACTACATGGGTATAATCCCAATGTATCTCACCTAGGAGTTTTTGGTTCCAAATCTTGGGCCAGGATACCACTTGAAAATAGGAAGGCCTTCCAAGCCCAAAGTAGTGAATGCATTTTGCTAGGATATGCAGAATATGAAAAATCTTACAAACTGATGGAGGTTGCAACCAGAAGATGCTTCATTGAAAGAAGTGTCCAATTCAAAGAAGATCAATGGCATGATACTACTCTAGCATCACAGGAACATATAACTATTTATCCTCCTATTTTTGATGATGATGATGTGCTACAGGTTTCAGATTTAGATGAAGAAGATCACATTCAACATGATCCTGTTATTGAGACTGAATCTCAAGAGATTCTAGATTGAGATCCAGTACCTATTTCTAATCAGAATCCTAAACCCAGATGGGCTCAAAATCTTCTTGATGCATCTGGAAGTGGTGCTGGAGATCTAGAAGACAGAAGAAGAACAAGGTCCTAGTATCAAAATGAGCATGTTGCATTATCTCTCACAGATTCTCTCTTTACATAATGGTGCAACAAAGTTCTAGGTCGGTGCTACTTGATGATGATGAATGATCAGCTACATGGCCCATAGAAGTCATTAGTTCAGAAGTACATTGAGAGGTCCACTGATGGACCATACTACTGCATAGAGCTGCAAATTTGCATCAATATTTTTTCTCAAGTTATTTTTCTAAGGAGTAAGCTTCTTTCTTCCAAATATAGCTTGTAGTTTTCTATTTCCTTCTTATTTTTGAGGGCGGGAGGGGGGGGGGGGGGTTCCCATGAGGCTTCCCCCTGCTTCCTCGGTTGTATAAGCAACATTTTTTTACTATCTTTTAGATTGTATTTGGGTGACCTATGGTCTTGTTATCAGGGCCCACAATTGTCCAAGTTAGGATTCAGAGGGGGATGTTAGTATTGTTAATCCTCCCTTGGTAAAATGTCTATTAGATTAATTTTTCCTAACTTAGGAACCTTAATTAATTAATTGGGTCCACTAGTACAATTAGGTCCACTTGGCCTAATGGGGCCACATGTACCAGTCACTAGAGTGCAGGGAACACTAATAGAGGTTAACTACCAATTACTACATGTGCATGCATCAATTTGGGCGCATCCTAGACCAATCCCTACATTTTATGAGCCACTAGGAGTCCTGACACAAACCTACTTCAGTTAGTTGGAGTTAGTACTATTTAGTCTCAGTTAAGCCCCAGTTACTTTCAGTTAGTTCACAATCAGTTAGCTAGTACAATATTTGCATGGATAATGCATGGCTACATGTGGAGTAGGCGCCTTTTCCCACCTACCATACTCAGTTGCACTGAGTTAACTAGCTATCACTGATTGATTGAGTTGGTTGGACATATGGGAGTTTATGTTGGACTCTGATATTGATTGAGGCACCATGAGTTACAGATTTAGTTAGATACAATCATATCCACTTGGGAGATTCAAATTTCTACCCCATGCATTTTAATTCTTTTCCTATGTAAACTTCGTGTAACACCGGATATTGTTATTGTGAATGATACTGTAAATTTTTGAGCAATACTTGTCCGTTTCTTGTGTGGTTTGTTTTGTTCAGTTTGTATCTTCATTCTCCATTTACTGCAAACATCATTAGAACTATCTGCTTGAAGATCTAAATAGCATTCAAATTCTAATAATTTACACATCCAATATTTCAATCTCTCCATGGATTTTTCATCTCTATTAGCAAATATCAAGCTATCACAATCCACTTAGGATAAATTGTTAATTACATGTTCATTAAAAACACATTTTCCTCCAAAAATTTGTTCAACTTAGCAACCAAAATACCTTTCCTTTGAAACTCTATTCACGTATCTAAAGTTTCACCTTGTTTTCTATAGTGATATTCTCCTTGATGGACCCTTGTTCATCCAAGATGTGAATGGAATATTCTCCTTGCATATCCAAGAGATAGATTAAATTCCCACTTATCATAGGCATTTTTTTTCTACAACCTACTAATCAACATTATCAACAATTGTTTTATCGTTTATAATATCCTCCTTTGAAAATTTATTAGCTACAATATTATTGTATTCTTTAATACCCTTCACTAATTTTTCCATATCATGTTCTAGGATGCAATTCACAATATCATTACCTTCTCTTAACATTGTATACATGGGTGTAATTCTTTACATGATTAATCCTCATGTCCTCTTCTCACTTTCTTTGAAAAAAACACACAAAATTTGTATGCACTCTTTCTAAAGTGCTTCACCTTCTTCTAGGTATTATTATAACACTTCCACAAGTGAGACCCCTTTTGGAATCTCCCTCTTTTCAATTCTCTTATTTCTTCTTTCTCTACTATTATTCTTCTCCTTCTTATAGCTTGGATTGTTGCTTTTCTTTGTTATCTTTCTTCAAGATATTTGATTGTTTTCCCAATCACATATATCACTTCCATGTTCCACTCTTTCTCTTCTTTTCTCACCCATGTTTCCTTCACCATTTTTAACCTATTGCAATTTAACCTACACAATAAAATAGATCAAACTTATTTTAGCAATATTTTCCTTTGGTATTGCCTCCTTTAGCCATCTTGATGTCCTCAAACACTCACATGCATTTTTAGTCTTTCTAATTCTCCTCAAATCATGATAAGGATTACAAAATAAATTGAACTTATGCATTGAAATTTAACTCTAGATTCCCAAATTCATTTTGGTTTCTTAATTACTCAATTCCTTAAAGCTATTCACAATATGACTTTCTATATTAATCAATCATCATTACCCACTGGTAAAAACAATGCACCTATGTGCATTCTAGTGCTCCTTTGAGCACATGTACTTATTGTATAGAATGGATTCTTCAATTTTAGTATCCATGTCTCTAGCTATAAAAATACAACAATTTCTCTTCTTTATGAGCCATCTTATTATCTGATGGTCAAGTTGCTCTGATACCAAAATGATGAAACATAATGGATCAAGTACAAAATGAAAAATAATAAACTCACACACCATACACTCATCATTTTCAAAATGATAATTATAAAGATAGAATAAAAGTTAATTCAAATAATAATTAACATACCCCCTAGTTTCCCTTTATACTACTCTCAAATGTTATTTGTTACTCCTCTAGACCATTCATCATTGCTAAATATCTATGATATAGATTTTGTATATATTGTAATTAATCATGGTGAGGAGCTAAAGGAAAAAGCCCCACCGTTGATTTAAAAAACTAAATATATATATATATATATATATATATATATATATATATAAGAAATAATGGCGAAATTAGAGCTTAACCAAGTCCAAAGTTCTAAACATCTCGAAGGAGTACACTCAAGACTCAACCAAATCGAAACAAAACTACACAAAGGAAAAAATGAATTTTCAAAGACTGTCAAAAAGGAAGTCAACGAGGCAGTAGCTTGGGAGATGGAATGTGTAAAAAGGGACATCACAGTATTCTTCGAATCCAGATTAAGAAAAATCAATCAGCATTTGGAAGACACAATCACCACATTAGTTGGAAAGGTGTCAAAGGAAGACCATCCATCCTTAAATTCAAGCCATCATAAGTGAATTCCTCCCAGAAGAGAAATTCCACAAGAAGAGTTTGATCACGATAACTCTCCAAATCATGAACAATCACTTTCTCCTCCAAAAGGAAGTGGATATCAAATGAAACCCAAGTTTGAATTGTCAAAATTCAATGGCGACACAAAACGGAGTGTGGCATGGATCAACAAAGAAGAATATTTTTTTTTTCCATACACAATATCACAGTCAATGAAGAAACGATAAAATATGCCTCGATGCAATTAGAAGATCAGGCTTACAACTGGTACATGTGGTGGAAGGTTACAACACAGACAACTAAGTGCAAGTGGAAAATGTTCAAAAATGATTTGTTTAAGAGGTTTGAAGATTTAAAAGAAAATGACTTCTTTGCAAAAATCACCAAACTGCAGCAAAAAGGTGTCGTCGATGAATACATTGACGAATAGGAATCCCTAGCTACACGTGTGCCAGAACTCACAGAGAGTCAACGCCTCCAGACTTATGTGTATAGAATAAAACCATATATCAGAGATGAACTAGAACCATTAAATGTATCAACCTTGGACAAAGCGAGACACAAGGAAAAAATCATTGAGGAAAAATTGAAAAAGATGTGGAACAAGAACCATGACAAAGATCAAAGGTCCATCCAAAATACCAAGATTGACACCAAATACTAGCCACCACTTCTAAGAAGTGACAACAAAACCACTTTAAAAGTCCAACGAATGAAGAAGGGAAGTGTAAATATTGTGGAGAGAAGTGTGACCCAAGACACAGATGTTTGAAAAAAGAGACCACCAAGAACTTATATCAATGTGAAGCAGAAGAGGAAGACAAGTCAGATATCGAGAAATCTGACATAGAAGAAACAGATGACATCTAGAATCCTCCGTCAAATTCAGAAGATGAAGAAATACCCAAGATATCAATTTCATCCATAACAGGAGTACACCAACCACAGACATTAAAACTTAAAGGGCATATAAAAAATAATAATGTTGTCGTCCTATTCAACACAGGACGTACCCATAACTTCATCGACGTAAATGTTGCTAAGAGACTTAACCTTTTCATATATCCAGTACCCAACATGAAGGTAATGGTAGTAGATCGAAAGAAGATCGAAAAAGTGGAAAAATGCCACAAAGTTAAGCTACAAATACAAGACTATAACCTTGAGTCAGAATTTTACGCAATATCCTTGGGAGGAGTTGATGCAGTATTGGGAATTCAGTGGTTGCAAACACTAGGTACCTACTCAGCAAACCACCAAGAACAATTTATAAGGTTTAAATTGCAAGGAGAAAGATACAAATTTTATGGGTTCCAACCCCCTCACACAAAAATTGTGTCATCCCACAAAATGGAGAAGCTAATTCGAAAGGGAGCACTAGTGTATGTCGTACAATGCCAGGAGATGGAATTATGAACTTTAGAAGTAGTTAAACCAATTCATCTAGAGATCCAAGGATTAATCCAAAAATACAAAAAGGCATTCGAAGACCTTCCCATGGAGTTACCACCAGAAAGGATGATCGAGCATGTCATCAAAATCAAGTCTGGATATGGCCTTATCAATGTTAAACCCTATAGGTACCCACACCATCATAAGATAGAGATTGAAAGATTAATCCATGATTTGCTGAAATGTGGAGTGGTTACAGAAAGTCGGAGTCCTTATGCTACACCAGTAGTACTGGTACGAAATAAGGATGGGTTATTTAGGCTATGCATCGATTACGGAGGACTAAACATGATAACTATTAAATAAAAATTCCCCATTCCATTTATTGATGAAATATTGGACGAATTGCATGGCGCAAGGTACTTTTAAAAATTAGACTTGAGGTCAAGATATTACCAAAATATAGTAAGGCTAGAAGATGTGGCAAAGACAGCCTTCCAAACTCATTAAGGACATTATGAGTTTAAGGTAATGCCTTTTGGGCTAACTAATGCTCCAACGACATTTCAAGCAACCATGAATAACCTATTTCAGCCATTCCTAAGAAAGTTTGTACTAGTGTTTTTTTATGACATCCTTATATACAGTAAGACATGGAAGGACCATCTCACACACTTAGAACAAGTGCTCTCTATTTTAAAATAAAATCAATTCTACGCCAAGATGTCCAAATGCACATTCAGTAAAGGAGAAGTGAGCTATCTTGGGCACGTAATATCTAAAGAAGGAGTCAAGGTAGATCCAGAAAAAGTCAAATCATTCAAAGACTGGCCCAAACCTACTAACATATCCAAGTTAAGGGGATTCCTTGGGCTAACTAGATACTATAGAATATTCATTAGGAATTATGCGCACATAAACACACCCTTATCCAACCTTCTAAAAAATCCTATGCATTCCAGTGGAGTGAAGAAGCGGAAAAATGTTTTGAATCCTTGAAAGGAATTATGTTGTCCACACCTATATTATCTACCCCAGACTTATCCAAACCATTCGTGATAGAATGTGATGCTTCAGGTTATGGGTTGGGAGAAATACTAATGCAAGATGAACACCCGATAGCTTTTGAGAACAAGAAATTAAACAAGCGAGAACAATTGAAGTCTACATACGATAAGGAAATGCTGGAAATTATGCAAGCATTGGTAAAGTGGTGACAATACCTCCTAGGGATCAAATTCATGATCTGCATAGACCATAATAGTCTTCAATACCTACTTCAATAGAAAACATTGTCCACAGAACAACAATAGTGGATAGAAAAAATTGCTACTTTAGACATGGAAATAATACACAAAAAGGGGAAGGAAAATGCAGTCGCAGATGCACTCTCCAGAAAATATGAGGATGTTACCTCTTACTCCATCTCAATCACAATTCTAGATTGGGTAGATGAAATATGAAGTGAATACGCCAAGGACCCAGAAACAGGCACTATAATTAACAATTCCAACTGTGACCCCAAAATTGATTGGAAAAATGATCTCCTTTGGTATAAGGGGAGGATTTATTTAAACTCAAACTCTAAGTTCAAGGTTAAGGAAATGAAGGAATCCTATGATTCACCAGCCGTAGGACATGTAAGATTGTTCAAATCTTATTATAATGCAAGTAGGTCATTTTTCTGGAAGGGAATGCAAAAATATATCGGCCAACAATATGTGGCAGAATGCGACAAATGCCAGAGGAACAAAAGAAAAAATATTTTAACCCCGGGGTTACTCCACCCCCTACACATTCCATATCAGAAATGGGAAGAGATATCAATGTATTTCATTGATGGTTTCCCTCCATTAGAAGGAAAGGACAAGATCCTTGTAGTGGTCGATCGATTAACAAAATTTTCACACTTCATGGCAATAAAAAAATAGATATGGCAAAACAAATTGCAGATGTATTTTGTAAAAATGTACAAATTACATGGCTTCCCAAAAGTCATCGTCAGCGACAAAGATGAAAAATTTAATGGCAAATTTTGGAGGAAAATTTTCAAACAAGTAGGCACAACACTCAATATGAGCTCAGCTTACCATCCCCAAACAGATGGTTAGACTGAATTCGTTAATAAATGCTTAGAAGCATATCTACGTTTTTTCGTAACAGATAAACAAAACCATTGGTTTCAATGGTTACACTTAGCAGAATGGTCTTACAATTCGACTTACCGCACCTCCGCAAAAATGACCCCTTTCCAAGATTTATATGGGTATGAACCTCCAAATTGGAAGGAGTTAGTTCTGAATGACACTAATGTTATAGAAGTAAACAACCAACTAGAGAAATCTCAAAAAATGATTGAATTACTCAAGGATAACTTAATAATGGCACAAAATCGCATGATGCAACAAGCAACTCAACGTAGAACCGAAACAGAACTTGAAGTAGGAGTCTGGGTGTTTGTAAGACTCCAACCCTATAAACAGGTATCCCTTAAAAGTGGAGGAAAACACAAGTTGGCCCCAAAGTTCTATGGATCATACCAGATTATCCAGAAGATTAGTCAAGTGGCGTATAAATTACAGTTACCTGATAAAAGTCATATCCACAATGTCTTCCATGTATCATGTCTCAAAAAAATGTTAGGGAAACATGAAACAGTACAAACAATACTTTCTATGTTAGATGATGAAGGGAGGGTCATTTCGGAACCTGAGGCAATCATTGCAACTCGAGAAAGAAAACTTTATTCTCGAACACTCAAGGAATATCTCATTAAGTGGAAGAATTTTCCAGATGAAGACACATCATGGGAGACAAAACAGTTTCATCATCAATACCCATCCTTAATCTTTTTTTGAGGACAAATCATTCTAAAAAACGGTAGCAATGTTATGTATCTAAATAATTATAAGACATTATTTTAAATATTAAATATAGAGTTAGCAAACTAACGTAGGGTCACACCAATTCATCAAGCGGTGTGTATGAACCTATAAAAGCATTAGAGGAAATTTCAACTCAAAATGGGCCCTTTAACTTTTATTCAAATTCCATGTCATCATGTGCTATCCAATGAAATTGCTTTAAATTTGAAATACCGTATAGGTCTTAAACACTTTTTTCATATAAATTTGGGGATAGGTATCATTAAAAAAACTACTTTTTTGTTTGTATTTTCGACATATCTTCCAGTGTTTTTACTCAAATTTCAATTGGGAGAGCTCATTGGATGTGGAATTAAATTTCTCATCCAACGAGTACCCACTTGACATACTTTTGACAGACCCCGCTACCCCAAAAACAAGAAATACCTGAAAAAATGTGATGATGATGTCATCATCACATTTTTTCAGGTATTTCTAATTTTTGGAGTAGCGGGGTCCATCAAAAGTATACCAAGTGGGTACTCATTGGATGCGGAATTTAATTTCACATGCAACAAGCTCTCCTGATCGAAATTTGAGTAAAAACACAGGGAGATATGTCAAAAATACAAACATAAAAGTAGTTTTTTATTTTGTTCCTCCAAAATTAATAAATATTATTTTATTATTTTAACTATTATTTTATTAATTCTTTTTTAGAAGGTCCATTTTGAGTTGAAATTTCCTCTAATGGTTATCTCCATTATTGTAAAAAAACCATCATATTATTCAATTATCAGTTTATTGTGGGTTTAAAATATGAATCATGTGGGTTTAGAAATTTATTTCTACTTCAACCTATGTGCATTTTAGTGCTCCTTTGAGCACATGTACTTATTGTATAGAATGGTTTCTTCAATTTTAGTAGTCATGTCTCTAGCTATAAAAATACAACAATTTCTCTTCTTTATGGGCCATCTTCTTATCTAATGGTCAAGTTGCTCTGATAACAAAATGATGAAACATAATGGATCAAGTACAAAATGAAACATAATAAACTCACACACCATACACTCATCATTTTCAAAATGAGAATTATAAGATAGAATAAAAGTTAATTCAAATAATAATTAACATACCCCCTAGTTTCCCTTTATACTACTCTCAAATGTTATTTGTTACTCCTCTAGAGCATTCATCATTGCTAAATATCTATGATATATATTTTTTAACTATAAGTTCTTGTCACCTCCTCTTTTGAAGCAACTATATCTATGCATTTCCTTGTACTCCGCCATTCCTCTTCCAATACACTCACATAGTAGTTGAGGGCACATAGGATTGTTACCCTTTCAATCCTAATAGAACTTAGTGTAAATTTTCATTTAGAATTAGGAATGGGTACCCTTTTCAAATTGATGCATCCACTTTAAAGCTCCTATAATCAATAGAACATGTGGTAGGATTCATAAATGATTTGGATCAAGATGTTTTTTATGATATGTGTTGAGGCATTGAAACCAGGTGTTAGAGAAATTGATTTGTTGTTGGAGAAAATGTTTTATTCTTGTTGGGATTAATAATCCTCCCTTTGGATAAATCTTACTAATTTACCACTTATCCTAAGTATTTGACTCAAACATGTGATTTCATCATCATCATCGCATCAATTTCAGTTATCTGGACCTCCTCCTTCATTCGGGAAGCCAATATGGATTGATTTGCATGATTAATGAACCCCAATCAGTCAACTGAGAGCTACCACACCTAATTTTGGGTTAATTGAAGTGTAAGTGCACCTATGCCTAACTTCTGGCACTCAAATCAGTTAATTGAAGTGATAAAGGCTCCTCCACCTAAATTCTAGCACCAAATTCAGTTAACTGAAGACTTAAAGGATCCCTCAAATATTTATGGTCATTCAGTCCAGTTATGCTCATCTAACTGCAGTCAGAAAGGCGCCCCACCTACTTGTTGGCATGCAGTTGAGTTCTAAGTCAGTTAGACTTAATTTAAACTACCTCCTAGTCTATTAGAGTCCATTATATTGTATTTAAGTAGTTAACTGATGTGTAGAGTGGTGTTAACTAACAAGTAAGCCACTCTCATGCATTCAATTTGAATTACCTCTATAGGATTCGAATTACATGGCTATTAATTCCATTATAGAATATTGCAATGTATCTTCTTAATTAATGATTTTAATATTAATGCTGCAAACCTTTTGCACAGTTTCTAGCATTCATTGAGTAAATTGATTTGTATGAATCTATAGTAAAATTTGTCTTGTTTCTAAGATTGTTGTGCCTCAATTTTATATGGTATCAAAGCCATGGCAGGATAAGGAAACTCTTCTACAGAGTTTCTTATGGATCTTTGATGAAGATTGAGAAAAATTGCTTAAAAATATTCCAACACTGCAACAGAAGAAAAGATTTTTCCACATAAATCCTGGATTCTTAGCCTTTCTCCCTCGAGATTCTATCCAAAGAAGTATATACATGCGTGAATCAAGTCCAAAAGTGCATGTTGTTCGACCTTATTTTGTTTGTTTTATGTGACTACAGGTATCTCAAAATCTCCATTTGCATTCACTACAACTAGAAAACAGACTCTTCCTCTAGCAATCTTATTACTCCTTTAAAATATCATCAGTGGAAACATGAAATAGAGATAATATTGCACTCTGACAAACTCTACAGAGTCACCATGGGCACCAATCTAGAGCCTAATGCAACAATACAGAAGTCCAAATATTGGAACAATCTTGGTGAAACTTATGGTTTCCTATGTGTCTCCATTTCAAAGGATATTCTTTTCCATATCAGTGGATTGAAGACTCCCAAAGAAGTGTGGAAAAAACTTTCTAAACTCTTGGAAAGAAATATGACATGAGAGATTATTAGTTGGAGAATGAACTGATCTCTCTCAATTCTGGAAATTTCGAGACCATAAATGAATTCTTCATTAAGTTTAAACATCTTGTGATTCAATTGAAGCAATGTAGAGTAGATAAGAAAGATGACCATATTATTCTTTATATTCTTTTGAATATAGGAGAAGAATACTCTGTGTTTGTCTCTACCTTCCATATCAGAAAGCACACAATTTTGAATTGGAATATGCCTACCTTAAATGCATTCATTGAGTCCTTGACCAATGAACATGATAAACTTGTTTAGACAGGATCCATGAAATCCTCCAAATATCAATATTTGTTTGCTGGAGGACCTAAGGTTATGAATACAAAAGGAAATCAAAAGAAAGAGAAGACCAAGTTCGATCCTCCTAAGTAGAAGGGGCATTCAGATGAGCCCTCAGGTTTGAGGAAAGGCCAACAAAAGGGCAACAAGAAAACAAAATGCTCGTATTGTATGAGAGGATTTCATCCAAAAGTCTCATGTATGAAGAGGAAACATGATCAGATGGCCTTTCTCTTCGAGAAAAACAACATCACTCTTCCACAAGGAACAAGGAAGACTAACTATGGAGAAAATACTGAAGATCAAGATGAGAGATTCCATGCACTGAAGGATAATCGTTCAATAACACATGATTTCCTCATTACTTCAGGGGCTTTCAATCATATGGTTGCATCCAGAGAATCAATCTCTTAATTACAAGTTACTGATGGTATGAGAATTCACATGGGTGGTAACACTCAAATTCAAGCTAAAGGGAAGGGTTCTCTCAAGTTAAAACATGGAATATTCAATTCTTGTACTCTATGTTCCCTCCTTAAATGAAATTTTTTTATTTGTATTGTTAGGTTTTCTTAATATTATAGCAATATATCTTAATTGCATTTATCAATAGGATCACTAGAATATAGACAAAGAACGGAACAATAACAAAAGTATTTTTTACTTGGGAAACCCAAATGGGAGAAAACATGGAAATGTTTGTCTAGAGATAATAGTTTTGATATCAGAGTACAATGAAGAAAGAAAGAGAAAAATATGGAAATGATTTCCAAAGATAGAAAACTTGGAAACAATATTATTATGCAGTGTATGTGAACTTCTCTCTCTCAAAAAAATGCACAGTTCACTTGTGTTGATGATCCAAAGGATTATTCATCTTTAATTTACACTGATCCAATATGGTACAATGGTATTTAATCTATGGTTCAAAGAACATAACATATTTTTTAACTCATAGATTGAGCTATGACACAGATTGAGCTATGACACAGATTTAGCTGTGACACAGATTGAGCTGTGACACAGATTTAGCTATGACAGAGATTGAGCTGTGACACAGATTTAGCTATGACACAGATTGAGCTGTGACACAGATTGAGCTGCGACACAGATTGAGCTGCGACACAGATTGGCTGAATTGCATGGTTCAACTTAGCATGGTTGTAACAATAAAAAAAAATAAAAGAGATAACAGTTGAGATGATGGAATTGAATCAATTACTTATCCCTCTCGCTGAACTCTTAAATAGAGGAGGCTGGCCACCGAGAAGGGGGCGTATTGTTTTTGGAGCGCAAAGTATCGTTTCTCTGTTATGAGAAGCTTAGAGATCATTTTTGCTGCGAAGTGTCCAGATGCTGTGCTGTAGAAGTTGACATTCTCTGTTATATTTTAGCTTTCTTTATCTTTGAATGCTGATTGTAATTTTGAGAGAAAGGTCTTAAAGATTTTGTACAGAATTCTGTTTACAGTTGCTGAAGTTGTTTCAAGAACCATTTTGTACCATTGTAAAAAATATTAATTGGATCGGTACCCATTGGAGAGGGACCCGGAGACGTAGCCCAGTGGAGGGGGTGAACTCCGTTATCAACTTCTATTTGTGACACTCTGATTCTGTGCTTCTTTATATTTTTTTATCAGTTTGTTTTCCATATGTTTCCAGTATTTAATTTCTGTTAATGCTGTTCCATTTAATTAACCTGCTGAACGCATTCTTTTAAACACAAACTTTTAATGCACATAAGTTGAGGTCCGACGGATCATATTTGGTATCAAAGCTGGTTGACTGTTGTGCAAGTCTGTGAATGCTTACCAGGTCTAGGTTAAAGCGTGGTGAAGGAGAATTAGTTGAAGAAGATCCTGAGATTGGCTCCAGGAGTACATTCTCAAGAACCATGGCTTCTCCATGAGGGGAAGAAGAAGGACATACCAAAAGGGAAAAACCTGTCATTTCAGAAACAGAGTTTGTGGAGGCTTTTATGAGTATGAAAGCCATGCTGGAAATTCTACTCAATGAGCGAGCAGAGAGGAAGAAAAAAGAAGAGGGATCTTCATCCAGAGTTGCAGAAGTGAAGCCTGAAGAAAAGGGTAAAGGAGTAGGAGGTGATGGTGATCCTCCTAACACTAATCAGACTTTTTCTTCTTCTCATAATGCAAGTCCTAATATGCCTTATTTCAAATTGGATGTCAAATTTGAATTACCTATTTATAATGGAAATGTAGATGCTGAAACATTGGACAATTGGATCAAGCAGCTTGAGGTATATTGTAGGGTCCAGGGCATTAATGATGACCCTTCCAAGATTCAATTGGCCACTTTAAGGATGAGTGGAATGGCTCTTACCTGGTGGGAGAGAAAGATTCGGCAAGATCTTCGAAAGAATGGTAAAATTATTTCAGTTTGGAATGAATTCATTGAAGTATTGAGGAAGCAATTTATCCTTTAGGTCACATGCAGCAATTAACAATGAATTGGCAAACGTTTAGACAAGCTAAAGGACAAAGCATTCAAGACTATATTCATGAATTCAGAAAGAGGGCTATTGCATTGAATGTTTCATTAGATACACAGGAAACTCTTCTTAAGTACATTGGTGGCATGCATTCTTAGTTGAAGCATACTTTGTTGATGTTTAATCCCGGTAATTTGGATGATGTATGTGTTCAAGCTACCCATTTAGAAGCTAGGGGTAAGCATGCTAATGATACTTTTGTGAAGAAGTCATTTAAATTTGACAGCAAATCGAAAGGTCAAGACAAGGGGAAAAAGAAGACGGCTACTGTTAAGAAAGAGGGTGAAAAGCCTACATGTTTGCATTGTCAGAAGGGACATGATGTCTCTAAGTGTTAAAAACTTCATCCAGAATTAAGGCCAAAGAAGTACGGGGGAAACAAAGATAAAGGGAAAGAAAAGGCTACTGCAGCCGTTATTCAAGACTTGGGATCCGACTCAGGTGATGAAACAAAGGTTACCGCTGTTGGGATCCAAGGTAAGGATAAAAGTATCTCACTTCCCATTGATGCACAATCTAGTTCTAGTGCAAGTACAAGTCTGCCATCTACTTCTAAGCAAAATGATAAAGATAGAAGTGCACTGTTTCATGTTCATGTCATTGCAAATCACACAAAGATTGATACATTGTTTGATAGTGGTTCACAAGTAAATCTGATATCAGAATAAGTGGTTAAGAAATTGCATTTAGTTACTATGCCTCATGAAAAGCCCTATCCTCTAGGTTGGGTTACTAATGATACATGATTGCAAGTTACAAAGAAATGTGTATTAAAATTCGCAATTACTGAAAATTTTAGGGATAAGGTAGAATTGGATGTAGTACCACTTGACATTTGCGGGATTGTACTTGGGAGTCCATATTTGTATGACCGGAAAGCAGTCTTTTATAGAGAGTAGAATAAGTATCATATTTTTAAAGAAGGTATGGAATATATTGTACGAGCACATAAGATAAAAACCAATCTAGCAATAGTTTCTGCAAGACAAATGAAGAGGTTGGTAAATGCTAGTAAGAATTTTGTGTTGATGATGGTTAAGATGAAAAATGATGAAGTCTCTAAATATTTTGAAGAATGTGACCCTAAGCATAAATCTGAACTGATTGACATCATTTTTGAGTATGATGATTTGTTTCAAGATCCGAAGGGGTTACCACCGAAGAGAGAGATTCATCATGAGATACATTTGCAGCAGGATGTGCCGCTCCCAAACATAGCCATGTACCGGATGTTTGTAATGCAAAACGAGGAAATCAAGAAGCAGGTTCAGGAGCTGATTGAGAAGGGGGTCATCCAGCCCAGTACTTATCCTTGCGGCTCTCCTATAGTTTTGGTTCCAAAAAAGGACGGGTCATGGAGGATGTGTATCGACTATAGGGCCCTTAACAAAATCACCATTAAAAAAAGGTATCCTCTTCCTCGTATTGATGATTTGCTTGATCAGTTGAAACATGCAATTTATTTTACAAAATTGGATCTGCGTAGTGGGTATCATCAAATCCGTGTTGCTGAAAATGATGCATGGAAAACAGCGTTTAAAACAAAACAGGGTTTGTATGAATGGCTTGTAATGCCTTTTGGTCTATGTAACGCTCCTGCTACTTTCATGCGGGTCATGAATGATGTCTTTCGTTCATTCATTGATGATTTTGTAATTGTATATCTAGATGATATCCTGGTGTTTAGCAAAACTTGGGAAGAGCATGTTGTACATGTGAAGAAAATTTTATATGTACTAAGAAAGGAAAAGCTTTATGTAAAAATGTCCAAATGTGAATTTGCTAAAACTTCTTTAGTATATCTAGGCCACATCATTGGTGGAGGCCACATGTGAGTGGACCCAACCAAGGTTGCTATCATTGTAAACTGGCCATGGCCTAACACCGTTATTGAAATCAGAAGTTTTCTGGGTGTGGTTCAGTATTGGAGGAAATTCATTTCTGGGTTTTCTTCCATTGTTTCTTCGTTACATGCATTGACAAGTGTTAAAGAGATTTTCCAGTGGGGAGGCAAGCATCAGAGAGCCTTTGACACTTTGAAGGAAAAGATTAGCACAACACCAGTTCTGACATTGCCAGATTTGCAGCAGCCATTTGAGATCAAAATCGATGCCAGTGGGTTTGCCATGGGAGTAATTTTGATGCAAGGAAGGAAGCCAGTCTATTACCATTCAGAAACATTCTCTACTGCGGTAAGTAACTATCCCACCTATGACAAAGAATTGTATGCTTTAGTACAGAGTGTAAAGAAGTGGAAACATTATATCATGGGGAAAGAGACAGTCATACATACTGATCATCAACCACTTCAATATTTGCAATCTCAAACTAAAATACAACAAAGTAGGCATCTAAGATGGATGGGGTTCTTACAACAGTTTCATCTCGTAATCAAGTACAAAAAGGGAATTCATAATAAAGTAGCAGACATGTTATCAAGGCCACCTATAAATGCTTCAATCATTCTTCAGAACATTTCATTAACACATGAAAGTTATATTGAACAGTATGTAGAAGATAAAGATTTTAAGAAAGTCTATGCATCACTAATACATGGTAAACAGGAAGAGAACTATTTTGTGCATGAACAGCTCTTGTATCATCTTGGTAAACTCTATATTCTAGAGAAAGAAAGAGTGCATGTAATCCGAGAGGCACATAGTTCATTGATTGCAGGACATTTTGGAGTAAGTAAAACATTGTCTGTATTGCAGAATAACTATTATTGGCCTCAAATGCAAGAAACTGTAGCTAAATACATAAGAGGTTGTGTTATGTGTGCAATGAGTAAGCCTAGCAATAGGAAATTGGGTTTGTACGCACCTCTTCCAGTTTCTTCTCATCCTTGGGAAATCATTTCTATGAACTTTGTAGGAGGACTACCTATGTCTAGAAAAGGGCATGATTATCTATATGTTGTTGTGGATAGATTAAGCAAAATGTGTATCTTAATGCCATGTAACAAACAGATCACTGCTGAACAAACAGCTCACCTATTCTTTCAAAATGTTTGGGTACATTTTGGGCTACCCATGTCTATTATATCAGATCGAGACTCCCGGTTCTTGGGAAAATTCTGGTCAACTTTATGGGAGCTTATGGATACCACACTGAAGAAAAGTACAGCTTTTCATCCACAAACCGATGGGAAAATAGAGGTAGTGAACAGAACAATGGTTCAGCTGCTCAGAGGATATTGTAGTAAGCATCCTAAACTTTGGGATGAGCAGTTG
Organism: Pseudotsuga menziesii; assembly: GCA_001517045.1. NCBI lineage: Eukaryota > Viridiplantae > Streptophyta > Pinopsida > Pinales > Pinaceae > Pseudotsuga > Pseudotsuga menziesii. The sequence continues at coordinate 186,802 of LPNX011143428.1, forward strand.
CAGTATATACAGCATGCTTACAATCATGCAGTTCATTCTTCCACGAAAAAATCTCCTTTTGAAACTTGTTTTGGTTATCTGCCAAAAACACCGATGGACTTCTCTTTTGGCAAAGATGCAGTGGATGGACATCATGATGTAGATAAAGATTTAAAGTTCATTCAGAGAATACAAGCAATGCAGTATGCAGTTCAAGAACAGTTGGAGAAGAGCCAGGAATGACAAGCATCGAGTTGATCATCAATTCCAGGTTGGTGACAGAGTTTGGTTACATATCACCAAAGAGAGAATGAAAGGTGAAGGTAAAAAGCTTAATCCTATCAGGTATGGTCCTTTTGAGATATTGGAAAAGATCGGTACTAATGCTTTTCACTTGAATTTACCTCCATACATGCAAATTTACTCAGTTGTCAATGTTGAGAATCTTAAATTATATGAGCCTCCTATGATCATGGATGAGGAAACTAACGTACAGATTCCTTCAGTTGATGATTTGGAACCTGAATATATGAGAGAGTTGCAGGATGATGTTATTCTAGACAGAAATGTAAGGACTTCATGAAGGGGGAACGCTGAGTACCTTCGAGTGGGGCTGAAAGGAATGCATCCGAGAAAAGCAAGATGGATGGAGATTGGAAAAGTGAGGGAGCTATACCCTCACTTACTTGCTGAATGATTTAGGATTTTGGTGGTCCAAAAGCTCTCCAATGGGGAGGAATGATCCAGAGGATTATTCATCTTTAATTTACACTGATCCAATATGGTACAATGGTATTTAATCTATGGTTCAAAGAACATAACATATGTTTTAACTCACAGGTTTAGCTGTGACATAGCCTGAGCTGTGACACAGGTTGAGCTGTGGCACAGGTTGTGCTGTGACACAGGTTGTGCTATGACACAGGTTGAGCTGTGACATGGATTTAGCTATGACACAGATTGAGCTATGACACAGATTGAGCTGCGACACAGATTGAGCTGCGACACAGATTTAGCTGCGACAGACTTTTTACACTGCTGTGACAGACATAACTGTGACACAGATTTAGCTGTGATAGACTTACTGTGACATCGCGAAGTTAGTGGTGACATCAAACGGTTACGTTACGTGTGATGCTATGGTATGGTGCAACATATGTGCGTAACGGTCATTGCAACGTGTTGTGAGTCAACATATGTGCGTGGAGTTGGTTGCAACGTTTCGGGAACATGGAACATCGTGGTATCATAACGCTTAACAGCGTTTTGGCCTAATTGCACGGTTCAGCTTAGCATGGTTGTAACAATAATAAAAAAAGAAAAGAAAAGAGATAACAGCTGAGATGATGGAATCGAATCGATTACTTTTCCCTCCCGCTGAACTCTTAAATAGAGGAGGCTGGCCACCAAGAAGGGGGCGGATTGTTTTTGGTGCGCAAAGTATCGTTTCTCTGTTATGAGAAGCTTAGAGATCATTTTTGCTACAAAGTGTCCAGATGCTGTGCTGTAGAAGTCGACATTCTCTGTTATATTTTAGCTTTCTTTATCTTTGAATGCTGATTGTAATTTCGAGAGAAAGGTCTTAAAGATTTTGTACAGCATTTTGTTTACAGTTGCTGAAGTTGTTTCAAGAACCATTTTGTACCATTGTAAAAAAGATTAATTGGATCGGTACCCATTGGAGAGGGACCAGGAGACATAGCCCAGTGGAGGGGGTGAACTCCGTTATCAACTTCTATTTGTGACGCTCTAATTCTGTGCTTCTTTATATCTGTTTATCAGTTCATTTTCCATCTGTTTCTAGTATTTAATTTCTGTTAATGCTGTTCCATTTAATTAACCTGCTGAACGCATTCTTTTAAACAAAAAATTTTAATGCACATAAGTTGAGGTCCGACGGATCAGTTGTTGTGTTGCTGTTGTGTGAAATAATGAGGAGGGGCACCTCCTATTTATACTATTTTCCCACTCATAATTTAACTGGGGCCGTCTTTACAAGGGGGAGAAGTATAATTTTATATTTCATAATTTTTATTTTATTCTTTTATTTATGGATTTTCACCCCAAGGCTTACATTGTTCTTTCTATGGTTTTTATGAATGATTAAAACAAGTTCAACTCCTGAAGGAGGACAATAAGAATAGCTTCCAAATTTGCACAAAATCCAACACTCCCTCTCAACAAGGAAGGTAATCTTCAGTTTTCATCAACATCATGATCATATGGGTTTCATATGTACATATATACTGTCTTTATCATCTCTAAATGTACTGAAGGTTGTCTTTATGAATTTTTTCTATCCGGATGTCTGAGAGAAAATATTCTGCTTCCTATCTGTCTCTTTTACTGATGGAATACTTCCATATCTATATTAGAGATCCTAGATGAGCACACGTGCACGACAATCTACTACCTATTTGTCTCATCTTCCGATGGGGTAATCCCATACCTAGATGAGAGCCTAAATGAGTAGAGGTACCTATGCAATCACACAACCATCTACTACCTGTCTCAATAATATACCGATGGGATTTATCCCATACCGAGATGAGTATCTGGACGAACAGAAGTGCCTATTTGAACTCGACCATCTAGTACCTATTCGTCTCATTTGTTGATGGGATTTATCCTGTACCTGGATGAGAACTTGGATGAGCAAAGGTAGTTGGGAAAAGGTATGGTAAATGTCTCTTAGTCATCTCTCCCTCTCAAGAAGGAATACATTCTCTTCTAATCCAATTATTCTGCAAAAGTGTTCAAATTTCACTCAAGGAAGAGGCTTGGTGAGAACATTTGTAGCCTAGTCATCTGTTGAAATATATTGTACCTCGACCACACCTTTCTGCACCATATCACGTATGAAGTGATACTGAATATCTATGTGCTTAGACTTGTCATGAAATACATGATTCACTAACATCTGCACACAAATCTGGTTATCACAGTGAATCACATTTGGCTTTGGAATCTAGACAAAAAATCCTGCAAGAAGTTTATGAAGCCAAACTACTTCTCAGGCTACTGAAATAACAACCATATACTCGAGCTCTATAATAATGAGAGCTACTAAGTTATGATTTCTATTGTACTATGAAATTACTACACAACCCAAACTAAAACAACCTCCTGAAGTGCTCTTCCTATCTGTAGTGTATCTGAACCAATATGAGTCTGTAAACCCTTGCAATCTCAAGTCACAATCTGTAGATCATATCCCACAATGCCACATAAGTATTTCAGAACATGTTTTGCATAAATCCAGTGAATATGCCTCGGTTCGCACATGGACTGACTAAGGAAATTCACAACAAAACAAATATATGGTCTGGTGCTAGTCAGATACATCCAGGACCTAATAATCTGGTGATTCATAGTGGGATCAATCAAATTTGAATCTGAAGAAGAATCTCTCAACTTCTTTAAATTTGCATCCATTGGAGTAGCTATGAACTTGCAGTAAAACATTCAGAATCTCTTCAGTATATCCATGGTGTATTTTTCCTCAACCTAGGAAAATCTTCTTCTGCCTTTACCATACTTCTAATCCCAAGAAGTAATGCATCAACAATATCATTGAGAAAGGTTGTCTTGGCATCAATCTAATACAAGTTTCATCCCATTTTTGAAGTAATAACAATGATTGATACGACGGAAGTATATTGAGCCATAGGAGAAAATGTCTCAACAAATATATCCTTGTATTTTTCAATGCTCCTATCTGCTCCACACAGAGCTTCATGCTCCTCTGCATTCTACAAAAATCTATCGTGCCCATCTGGGTCTTTTCTGGCTTACTGTCATATTTGTGGGAGCATCATCTAGCTCAACTGGATCAATGGGACTGATCGATTTATTCATTTATTCAAAATCCCTCTTAATGTTTGGAGGGGAGATGATCTCATCTCTTCATCGTCATCAATCTCCATATATGATCCTCTTCATTTCCAGATAGCCATTTCTTCTTCAAAGGTTACATCCTAACTGACTTCGATTTTCCTTGATCTTGGGATGTATATTCTGTAAGCCTTTGAGGATTTGCAATATCCCACAAATGTTCCCTTCTTGCCTGAAGGTTATAACTTGGAAATGTGAAGGTAGACTGTAAATTAATTATCCATCCTGGTTACGACCAGGTTCATTAGGGATCCTCCAATTGTCCTGTTCGAGTCACGCCATCAGTGTCATCAGGTTTCTATCATATGCAATAGACTAGAATCATTGTCTTTGAGAGATAACTCCCTCTGTCTCTTAGAAGTCGGTTGAGTAAATCTTGTTGAAGTAGCAGCAGATAAACTGAAATTCATAGAAGCTTTCTGCTTCTAATCACCAAATCTTTGCATGAGATCATTCTAGGTCTGAGAGTCATACTACATTCTTTTAGAGACTTTTTGCTTCCGTTCCATCTGTATATCAATGGGATCACTTGTCCTTATAGAACATGGCATTCCCTACAATCCGAATCCCATCATATGTTAATGATATTTCAGAATTAATGTATTACAAAATAATGTAGGAAACCTTTTAGTCAATTCTTCAACACAACACATGTAAGGCCATTATCCAGATTCCTATGGTCTTTTTTATAGCATACCATTAAGAGTGTGTACTATTCCAGTATGTTATAAAGGATTTGTCATCCTATATGGGTTGTGTAGCATGACAATATATTTAACTACCTTAATTTAGAAATGTAGATATGTGTAAAACAAATTAAAAAAAAACAAAACTAATCTACCAGAGCATGTCAAATCAAATACTTATCTTTTGTAGTTTTGTGGGTGGGCTCCCACTACCAGAGTCCAATGATATTCATATGCTTTCTTGACGATCACCACAGTATGGATCTTCATATCATTTAGAAGAAGAACTTTGAATGACCATCCTTCCTTGTCTCCTTGTGAGGAGGGTCTTCGTCTACATCAATAGTTGAATCTTCATGCTTCCTTTTGATTGAACTTCAACATCTACTTCATAATGACCGTATTTTTTGCACCTGTAGAACTATATCTGAGATAATTCCTTCTTGTCTTTTTTCTTCTGATTTGGGGGAGGGCTTGATCTCTTATCTTGATGCTTGTGATACAAGGACTTCCTTCCCCTTCCCTTTCCTTTATTAGCATGAGATATGAACTCTTGATTCTCCTCAGGTTTTAAAGCGCCATGACGTCTTTGGTGTGTTGTGAATATTGTTTCTTCTTGAGTGGATTCTTCCCATAGCTTATCAAATTTGGGAAACTTGGTCCGACCACTTATATTTTGGATAAAATATTCCCAAGATGGTGGGAGACCATTTAAGGTGGTCATAACGAGATCCTTTTCTTCAATATTTTCTCCAATGGACTTTATCTTGTCTCAGAGTTCGATGATCCTCATGAAGTATGAGGAAATATTCTTGAACTTCGTCATCTTCATATTCGATAGTTTATTCCTCAATGTGAGAGTCACATTGATATTATTGTGTTAAAATATATTCTTTAAGGTTTTGAACATCTTCCTCGCTGTCATCTTTTTTGAGATCTGAGGAACCAAGTGGTCTCTAACTGAGTCCACCAAAATTATTCTTGCTTTGGCATCATCCTTCCTCCAACAAGGTTTGTCTTCTTCAAATTTTGGTTCTGTGACATTTTCATTTACAACCTATAATAGGTCATTCTCTTCTAGTAGTAGAAGAACCCTAGACTTCCACGAGATGAAATTGGAAGCTCCTTCCATAGGATCTTCAACCTTCATGCTGATCATCTTAACTGTAGATCTGGATCTGAAACCCTAACAGAGACTAGGTCAAAAATAAAGGTTGGAGTTTTAGAAAATTTACTCCACAGATAACTGCGCCTTGGAGAGGTGAGTTGGGTAGAGGTAGAGTCGAGCCAAAACTGTGGAGAAAGTAGGTCATAACTGGAAACCCTAATTTTTGTTGGAGCTATAGAATTAGGTTAAAATTCAAAATTATCAGAATTGAATTTTGTCTTCAACAAAAGATGTGCCCTCCTTAGAGTGAAATTCCCAAGGATATTTTTTTTCCAAAAGGTTGAGTGAATACCTTGAAAGATGAAACCCTAGTTTCGATAGCTTATTGACACAGTTTCGGTGATGGATTCTTCTAGCACTGCTTTGATACCATATTAGGTTTTCTTAAGATTATAGCAGTATATCTTAATTTCATTTATCAATAGGATCACTAGAAGATAGACAAAGCACATAACACTAACACGAGTATTTTTCACCTAGGAAACCCAAATGGGGGAAAACCCAACAACCTTCGTCTAGAGATAATAATTCTGAGATTAGAGTATAGTGAAGAAATAAAGAGAAAAATATGGAAATGCTTTCCAAAGATAGAATCCCTAAAAACAACATTCCTCTACAGTGTATACGAACTTTTCTCTCAGAAAACTACGCACTTCACTTGTGATGTTGTGTTGTTGTTGTGTGAAATAATGAGGAGGGGTGCATCCTATTTATACTGTTTTCCCACTCATAATTTAATTCGGGATGAATTCACTTGGGGGGAAAATATAATTTTATATTTCATAATTTTTATTTTATTCTTTAATTGCTGGCTTTTCACACCAAGGATTACATTGTTCTTTTTAGGGTTTGTAGGAATGATTACAACAAGTTCAACTCCCAAAGGAGAACAATAAGAATAGCTTCTGAATTTGCACAAAATCCAACATGTATATCATATGACACATTTTGTCCCACCAAAGCGAGTGGTATTTGGTCCTAACTTAGTGGAGATATCAGATATCTCAATTGGGAATATTGTAATGAAGGGTGTTGCAAACCATGCCTCCAAGGCATATGAATTCTCACACTTTCTTCCATACTCAGATCCAGTACAGTCTTAGCTTCCATTTGAAATGGGAGGTAAAACCATTCTATCTACTCCTTTTACATATGTTAATGTTTCCATCGGTATTTTAGATTCGGAAACCGAAGTAGAGGACTCAGTTGAATCAGTTTATGAAATTGAAGATGAAGTTCACAGTGATTTAGATCCAAATCTAGTTCCTACTCCCAATCCTAGGCCTAAATCGGCACAAGAGGTTATTGGGGCAGCGGGGAACATGACTGGAGATCAATATGACATGAACAGAACAATAATCTAGTTTCAAAAAGAGAACCTTGCGCTATGTCAAGCAAGTTCACTTCCTTTAGAGAGGTGCAACAAGCTCTTGGTGAGATGTTACATGATGGTAAGGACTGATCAACAACCCTTCTCATAGAAGTACAAAGTGGATCATGTCACTCTTCCTCTAGAAAGAAGAGACAAATAAAACATTCCTTATTCTATCTATCATTGGATTGGAAGAAGATGGAAAATTTGACATGCACAGTCCTAAGATACTACTTCACACAAGAACCAGCATTCTGCTTCACTGGCCCAGAGATATGTAGGTTGCAACAATATTTTCATATGTTTCTTATTCAAGAAGAAATTTTCTCGTGATATGAAAGCTTGATCTTCATTATACCTACTTATTTTGAGGGGGGGAGAGGGGGGGGGTGAGGGGTAGTTCCCATGAGGTTTTCCCCATTTCCTCAGTTGCATTAAACAATTATTATTATTTTTCCATTTAGGTTGTATGGGTGATCGTTGGTCTTAGTTTCTAGGGCCCAGGTTGTCCAAATTAAGTATTAAAGGGGGTTTTTGGATTGATAATCCTCCCTTTGAATAAATCAACCTAATTTACCACTTATAATAAGTATTTGACTCAAACATGTGATTGCATCATCAACATCTCATCAGTTTCAGTTAGATGGACCTCCTTTTTCATTCGGTTGCCAATCTGGGTTGATTTGCATGATTAATGCACCCCAATTATTCAACGGGGAGCTACCACACCTAATTTTGGGTTAAGTAAAGTGTAAAGGCGCCTCCACCTAAATTTTGGTACTCAAATCAACTAACCGAAGTGATAAAGGCACCTCCACCTAACTTCTGGCACCAAATGTAATTAACTGAAGACTTAAAGGTGCCCTTGCCTATTTTTTGTCATTCAGTTCAGTTCTTCTCAGCTAACTAAAGTCAGAAAGGCACCCCCACCTACTTGTTGGCATGCAGTTGAATTTTTACTAAGTTAGACATAGTTTAAGCTACCTCCTAGTTCGTTAGAGTCAATTATGTTGTAGTTAAGTGGTTGACTGATATGTAGAGTGGTGTTAACTGACAAGTAAGACACTCTCATGCATTCAATTCAAATTACCTCTATAGGATTCAAATTGCTTGGATATTAATGCCATTATAACATATTGTAATGTATCTTTTGAATTAATGATTATAATATTACTGTTGCAAACCTTTTGCACAGTTTTTGGCATTCATTGAGTAAATTGATTTGTATGAATTTGTAGTAAATTTTGTCTTGGTTCTAAGATTGTTGTGCCTCAATTTTTTAATTCTTTCATGGATAAACTCTTCTACTTCATGTTTGTAACTGAAGTAGGGAAGAATAATCTTGCATTGAGAACAATTTCTTGCATGGATAAATTCTTCTACTTAAAATGTAGAAACGAAGTAGGAACAATCATCTTGTGTGAAGCAAGGCTTCTTGCATGGAGTAGGGATATTTCTACTCCAAGTGTGGGACAAAAATTGGGACATGTCATCTTGCACTATGTAAGGGTTCTTGCATTGATAAACGCTTCTACTTCAAGTGTGAAACTAAAATAGGGAACATTAATCTTGCACTAGGAAGGATTCCTACATGGATAAGGATTTATATGTTTTGAGTGTGGAACTAAAGTAAGGAAGAATTATCCTTTAGTGGGAAATTATTCATGCATGGTGTAGGGATTTTACTATGAGTACGAAATTCACCTAGGGAAATTTTATATTGGAATTAGCACAATGAGAAACATTTTAGGTAAATTCTTGTTTTTGAAAAGGTATGAGATTTACCTTTGGTAAGAGAAAAAAAATGGACAATGTGTACGTGATAAGGAGGGTTGTTTGTTGGAGATGTTATCAAGGCAGGAAATCATAAAGAACATAAGGACTATACTAAAACTTGTTGGTAATAACTCCCAATTCAATCTATTCATGGCTGAAACATTTATTTATACATTATAATGTGGTGGTTGATAACCAGCGTTTTCACCTTCCTATCTATTCATATTCCTATTTATTATTTATTTACAATAATCCTGACGGATTATTCTAACAATCCCCCTCTTAATCCGAAGGGGTGTTCGTAAGTCCGAGCATGTTTCTAAATCTTTCAAACTTTTCTCGTCCAAGCGCTTTGGTGAAGATGTCTGCAACTTGATCATTTGTGGAACAATGTCGAAGATGGACTGTCTTGGCCTCTACATGATGTCGAATCAAATGATACTTTGTGTTGATGTGTTTGGTTTGATCATGGAATCTAGGATTTTTAGCCAGCTTGATTGCAGAAGTATTGTCGACCAACAATGGAGTGGAGTTCTCTTGTTTTTCTTGCAAATCTTCAAGTATTTTCCTGAGCCATACTATTTCTTTCGTTGCTTCAGCTGCAGCCACATATTCTACTTCTGTTGTTGAATCTGCTGGAACTGATTGTTTGCATGATCTCCATGAAACAGCTGTTGATCCAAGACTCATAGTGTATCCAAAAGTTGATACTCCTGTCTCCTTATCGCCATCAAAATCTGAGTCTGAGTACCCAATAAGTTTGAAGCCATCCACTTTAGAGTACTTGAGTCCAACATCATGAGTCCCCTTCAAGTATCTTAGAACCCTCTTTGTAGCTGACTAGTGTCCTTCACAAGGTTTATGCATGAACCTTGAAAGTATGCCAACAACATAAGAAATATCTGGTCTAGTTGTTGTAAGGTAGATAAGACTTCCTACAAGTTGTCGATACTTGGTCGCATCTTCAAATTCTTTTCCTTCGCTTGATGTGAGCTTCATTTTCTGTTCCATTGGAGTAGATATAGGATTGCAATCTGTCATGCAAAATTTGTTTAGTAGTTCTCCAACATATTTTTTCTGAGATAGGAATATGTACTTAGGATGTTGAGTGACTTCAATTCCTAAGTAATAGTGGAGATGTCCCATATCTGTCATTTCAAAGATCTTTTTCAAATCTTTCTTTATGGATGGTATATAGCTCTCATTGTTCCCTGTCATCAAAAGATCATCTACATACACCACAAGATACACAACAGATCTTTTAACTTTCTTTATAAATAGTGTTGCATCATCAAGATCAAAATGTTCGAAATTTAACTTCAAAAGATGCTCGGTTAACTTTTCATACCATGCGCGAGGTGCTTGT
>LPNX011143428.1:197714-234326 GCA_001517045.1 Pseudotsuga menziesii
ACCGTTTTATTGAGGATTGTAGGGAACGGTAGTCTGATGTGCAATTCCATGTTGACGAAGATAAGCTTCAAAAGCATTTGAAGTGTATTCTTTTCCATTATCAGTACGAAGTGTACCAATTTTTTATTGTGCTTGTTTTTCAATCAATGCATGAAAGTCTTTGAATGTTTGAAATGCTTCTGATTTTGTCTTTAAATAGTATGTCCAGCACATTCTTGAGTAGTCATCAACATATGTCATAAAATACTTGTTCCCATTTGCTGAAGGAGTTGGCATTGGGCCACACAAATCATAATGTACTAACTCTAATTTCCTACTTGCTCTGAAATTAGATTCATGGAATGGCAGCTTACTATGTTTCCCTAAAATACATGCATCACATTTATTCTTCTCTTTAGGAATGGTGGGCAAGCCAAATACACCATTATTTCTCAACAAACGAAGACTGTTATAATTTAGATGACCAAATCTTGCATGACACAATGAACTAGATGACATATTACCTTCTCCATGCTGAGAGAGGGAGGCATAGTTCTGAAATCCTGCGGATGAACCCTTGAGCTTCAGTAGCTTTCCATCTTCGTATCCAGTCATGATGACTTGGTTGTCAGAGGACTTTCTTATTTCAACGATTCCATCAAACATGTGGATGGAATGGCCTTGCTATCGAATCTCCACCAAGGACAGCAGGCTTCTCTGCAACTTTGGAAGATAGAGAACGTTCTTCAACAAGAAATCAGGGAATCCAGGCATCTTCAGTCGAATGGTGCCCATTCCATTTGGTTTAATACTTGACTTATCTGCAAAGTACACTATGCCATCTATTGATTCATTGAGTTCTTCAAAACAGTCTTTTCTAAATGTCATGTGTGATGTTGCACCAATATCAAGCAGCCAACAATCTTTATAAGATGAAAGAGAAGTCATTTCATTAAATCCAAGATTACAATGTGCAACAATACAAGAATCAGAAGTTTTACTAGCATCTTGGTCATGTTTCTTCTGGTTGTGCTTGTCTTTGATGGAGTCCCATGAATCCCAACACTGATCTGATGTGTGCCCAGTCTTTCTGCAACGCTTGCACTTTGATCTTTTTCTGAATTTGTTTCTGCCCCCTCTGCCTCTCTTGCTGCAATCTCCCTTGGAAGGGTCTTTGGATTGGTCTTTGCCAGCTAGGGCAGCACCAATACTAGATGCCAAAGAGTGCATCTTTACAACTGTTAGTTTACAATAATAAACTTGATATGACAAAGAGAAAAACAATAACCTTGCAGGTCTACAGTCTCTGCCAAGGTGTACAATGCAAGCTTCAGGTGAGCATACACAAGCTTCTTCAGTATACAAAATATACGAGCTTCAAATACACAGTAGCATTCCTTGTTATACAATATATACTCTACAGAATACCAGAAGCTAATATATTAGTGTGCAAAGGATATAAGTGCACAAAAATTCAAGCACCAAACTATATAAGCAGTTATCAGCACCAAACTATATAAGCAATTATCAAGCACCAAACTTGATTTTGCAGAAGCAATTATCAGCAGCAATTGTCTTCAACCAAGCAGTCTTCAACACAGTCTTTAGCAGTCTTCACAGCTTCCACGCAGGCAGCTCTACGCAGGAAAATAACGCAGACAGTAGCAGTCTTCTTAGCTCTCTGGTTCAAGCTCCAACAGTATGCAACTCCAAATTCAAAATGCTTATTCAGGCTGAGTTTTTACACGTTCCACTGACACTATAGCAATCTTCTCAGTTGTAAACAGAAAAGAGGAGAGAACGCCCACAATGGAAGGGCAAAGGAGCAGGTCGCAGCTTCTAGATTGAGAGATCGCCTCTTCAATGTGTAGCATATAAACTCAATGCATATAAACCACAATCACAGGCTCATACAACAGCCACAACGTGGAATATTTGCAACCACACTCCAGCACAGTGATTAGGTCAAAAAAATTAGGGTTTATGTAGTCTCCAATGGTCACAAGTAATACAACAAATTCTCAGCTTTGATTTCTGAGATCGCTGCACTCAATCTCTTCAATCGTGGATTTTATCCAAGGTGTTGGATCACGACTCTGCAATATCAAACCAGTGCTGTCAAAATTGTTGCGCAATAATTTATGGTGAGGCAGGCCGAGTGTTGAGGCTATTTACTTCCACGCAGCTAATTGAGCTTATAGCACGCAAGAACCACATGAAGGCAGTGATGCTTACTGTTCAGAAAAGAAATATATCCGCAATGAATTTTTACACTAGCAAACTAAGATACACAATTTCAAGCATATCACCATCACGAGTAGATCCACTGATCGGAGCAGAGAAGAGCTATGAAAACTTCACACGCACTCTTCCTTCAACTTCTTATTATTTCTCCAATGCAATCTTTGAGAAGATGAGGCATCTATCTTCAACACGCAGCACCAGGCATCTATCTTCAACACGCACTCTATGAAAACTTCACACACACTCTTCCTTCAACTTCTTATTATTTCTCCAATGTAGTCTTTGAGAAGATGAGGCATCTATCTTCAACACGCAGCACCAGGCATCTATCTTCAACATGCAGCTATCACAACGCAGGCTCTTCACGACCCCTCCAATCCTGGTCTTCAGCATACAACGCAGGCAACAAATACACGGTAGTATTTAATACATCAGCAGTCTCTTCACGGAAGAGAAACATTCAAAATCACATCTCCAAAAAGATCACCAGACTCCACGTAGATACTATCAACAATCTTACTCTCACCACCACACAGCTGTCTTCACGTTCAAAGTTCAATACTCATTCCACTCAACAGTCACAGTCCAATATTGCAGTCACGGTCCAATATATTTTGCATTATGTGGTCGCCAATGTCTACGGTCTGGACAAGGAGGGAAGCACGAGCTAGAAGAACATATTGATATTCAACTTCAGTGGAGGGGCTTCCAGACAGGTAATGGACATGATTGAGGAGAGGTATCACCACAATATCGCAGCACAAAACTGGAGGAAGAGAGAGCCTGAAATTAGGGTTAGGTAACTCGCCGTGATATGAGAGGTCGCAGTGATATGAGAGGTCGTGACTCAGGTAACTCTACGCAGGATAATCACCAGAATACTACAAATACAAAACGCTCAACTCATTAGGGTTTCCTCAGCACACAAACTCAATCATGAAGCAGAAAGTGCATGCGACTCGACTGGCAGACTGCTGGAGCAGTCTGGCAATGGACTGGCAAGCAGAATGCAAGGAATGGGCAGAAATGCAGCAGGAGTTATGGCAGACAGCCCTACTCTGATACCACTTGTTGGTAATAACTCCCGATTCAATCTATTCATGGATGAAACATTTATTTATACATTACAATGTGGCGGTTGATAACCAGCCTTTTCACCTTCCTATCTATTCATATTCCTATTTATTATTTATTTACAATAATCCCGACGGATTATTCTAACAAAACTGATAAAAATTATACTCTAGTGCATGAATAAACAAAATGGAGTGGTACGGAAACACCTATGAGAATAAGGTTCTTTGTGTTTCTTTAAGTAACTATGAGGAATAATAAACTTAAGGTAGCTTTCAATGGCTCAAATTTTTTTAATAGAAACAATAGGTATTGAGAATATTTAAAAAAATATAAACTACATAAATTAAATAAGAAAGACAATGATATAGAACCTATAAAATATATAACCCTTGTATTTCTGATCCAAAAGAGACATATAAATGTTCACAAACCTCTTCAAAGGGGAAACTTCCATTTGAATAGTGATTGATTATAATAAAAATGCTTGAGAGAATATTACCTAGCTTTCTAGTTCTATAAATAGTTTCTCACTAGAAAACCCCTAACTATTTTGATCCCATCATTAAGAGTACCAACCACCAAGTGGGCCTTATTTAATAAATAACACCCTTTTGCGTCGAGTGACTTCCTATTGACTCTATGATGGGCCTTATTCAAAGAAAATATCCTCAAAACATTAATTGACTAGATCTTATGTATATTGAAGTAGGGAGTTTAGGGTAGGGCCCTAACATCAACTATGATCATGAGTGGGCATAATGGATGAGAACATGTATTTCCTCCTATTAGCACTATATTTGAAAATTTTGTGGAAGCACTCTTTAGATTAATGGGTTAGCATGATCTTTAATCATGGGTCGTTGGATGAAGAGAGGGATTTTATCTACGGTGGTATATGGTTCTACTATTTGAAACATGGGGGAGAAATTGAAATGTTCTCATCAGCAAAATGGAAGTAAAGGGTGTCAAACATTGGCAGCTCAGATTAAAGAGGCTATAGATCAGTGGTGGAAAGGAATTTCATAGATCGGATATGAAAGGAATAAATGAAGTATTTAGATTTGTGGAATCCATTAAAAAGGTGCAACTTTGAAGGGTTGAGATTGATACAAGGTAAGATCAACGGTGTTTGAGCATTCCACAGATTGGACATGCTCGGATGAAAGAAGTTTTCTTATTTGTGGGATGGGTTAACTGGTGGAAATATCAGATAGACGAGATGTGAGCAGAGATATATCTACAGTTGGAAACAATTCCATAGATAGAACTAGCATGGAGAAATTCCAAATTCAAATATGCAAAAAATGGTAGGGGGCACGTTGATCAATGGTTGCGATAGTGGTCACGTTTTGATCAATGGATAAGGTGCATTCCACAAACAAAAGTTGCTTGATTGATCAGGTTTGAAATGATTAGCTAAATGTTAGATCTTTTTGTAGTTGGATGGTTATGATGAAGGAAGATTGCAGATCAATGGTTGATATTGATTCCACCAAATCAAGCTGTGCAGGGTGATAATGTTGAGTCTCGATATTAAGCTCTTGTGCATGAATGGCTTAGATTTCAAAAGAGAACAAATCTATGGTATAGATTACAGGAGATGCGCAATGGCTATGAAACATAAAAATAAATAAAAACATCTACGTGGAGTTTAGATGTTTGTTTTTCCTGAGCATTGGAAAGTGATGATAGCCCTAACTGTGCGCAAAGTTCCAACGTGGACGAGTTAGAACACTGTGCTAATTAACAAGGTAGGAATCCTGAAACTTTCCAAGTACTTCTAAAAATGGATGAATAGAAGTGGCAAATAGTGAAGAGTTAGGGGTTTCCTGTCAGAAGGTTGTGGAAAGCTTCGAAGCCAAAAATGATAAAATTTTAGATACCATTCAAACTGAATGAATTAATTGAGATGGTTGAAAATAAATTGAAAATTCTTAAGGACCAGGGAAGTGACACCCATGGTTTTTTTAGGTCTTTATTTTATTTTTTCTCTGTTGACTAGACCACCAATTTCCTTGAATTTGTTGAGTGGTGTGCGAATAATTATTCTGCAGCTCAAGAATTCGTCATGGATAAACCTAAGTCTAGGATCCTTTTCCCTATTCATTCCTCTGTTATCCGCAAAACACTATCTGTCTCAGATGATTTTGTTCATTTATCCTAGGACCATAAAGAAAAAACATCATACAATTCTTCCAAAAGTCTGCAACCGAGAGTAAGGAAACCTTTTTGAAGCCATGTTCAAAGCCTGATAGTGAGGTTATAAGCTTATCTTACCCTATTGACTAGGTTTTGGTTAGTGAAGAAACCCGGTCATGTATAACTTTAGCCAGTCACTTTTTGGGGTTAGACACTAATGGTTATGTTACAGAGTCACTGTTGAGTCTATTGTTTATCTTAAGTACTTTCCCAATTGAGTCTGAACTTCCAAGTCAGTCTTTCTAGTATTGTTTCTTTAAGTTTGATGAGTTCCTAGCTAAGAACATTCGTTTTCAGTTAGTCAACTTCCATGATACCAGAGTTTTCAGATTCCAGTCCTTTTTGTTGAAGATGTTCTTATCACATAATGAATATAGCCTATAGTCTCCTGAGTTGGTAATCATTGATGAAATGACCCAGAATTATTACAAGTTCATGAATTGTTTGATGGAAGAAATATACAACATTTTATTTCATGAAATATTGCCCAGGGTATTGCCAAAGATGAAGGAAACATTGCAAATTTCCCCTAGTAAAAGGATTGGAGACTAGTTCCTTTTAGAGTCTGAAACAATTATAAGGTTATATGGATTTGTGCACCGGCCGTATATTCTTACATCCTTTCTAAAAACTAGAATATTTTCTTTGGAATTTTTTAGACAAAGGCTTACAGTTGAGGAAGAACACATCTTAAACTTTAGGAAAAGTCTAGATATTAAATTTCCTTGGGAGAAAGGGCCATATGTTGTCAAAAGTAGAGCTACTCTACCAATAATTGATAATCTACTCAGAAGCATGTGGTTTTATTTGGGAGTTTCTATCAACTATGACCCACACCAGGTAATCTCTAAAAGAAGACAGTCAAACAAAAATAAGCCTTTTGAACATACTAAAGTAGCTGGACTCATAGAGGCAGCTAATTGGGAAGATTATCCTAACAAAACCCCAGATAATATCAGCATGGAACAAGACTTTGTCTCATCCATACCTGGAAATAATTCTCCCCCAATGGATCTTTCTAACATAGTTGCAGTTGTTGGCAATATTTCATCATTAATAAGTTTTCCAGGAAATTCAAAGAAGAGATAACATCCAGATTTCATGGACACTGAAGAAGAAGACACTGCTAGCACACCGAAAAAGCAGAAAATTAGACAAGAGGGAAAAATGGTACAAGTGAAGAAGAGCAATGTGAAAGGTAAACAGAAGCAAGAAAAATCCAAAGTAATTGGTCTAGAGCTTCAGGAATATGTATTTGATGGAGCAACCCCAAATAAGTATACATCAAAATAGGAGTGGTTAAAAATCTACAGGGAAGTGGTTGATAAAACCTTTGATGAAACAATAAAATTATACGAGGAAGTGAGACAATTACCAAAGCTAGATGTAAATTTTAAAACTGTAAGGGATCATACAAAATATACCCTAAGTTTGGGCATGATTGTTGGTAATAAGGTATCAGAGGTGAATGTGAACTTAAAGAATATGCCTACCACATATATGATACACTTTCACAGAGAAACAAGTGATATCATATATACAATATTTCTTAAATATACATTACAGGTGTCTAAACTGGAGTCCAATAAAAAGAAAGCTCGGGACCTCCTATGGAAAGAAAAGGTTGAGAACAAGGCCCTTCGAGTCAAAATTAAAAAGTTGCAAGAGGAATTATTGAAGGTTGATGGGAAGTCATACAAAGAAGTAGTGGCTCAAAAGTTGTTTGATGAAAAAGAGAAAGAAGTTTAGGTGCTAAAAAATAAATTGAAATATCCTTCAACTCAGCTTATTCAAACCTATGAATTGATAGAGTTTGAGAAGGAAGAAGAAGAATTAAACACTGAATTGATTGATAGTAAATCCAAGCTATTAAATCTTGAAGAAAAAGAAAAACATTGGGAAAAAGATGCTAAGCTTCTAATAGAAAAGGAGAAGGACCTAAAAGCTAAGATGGAAGCAAAAGAAAAAGAATTACAGGAAAAATGTGAAGAAGTTAAAAATCAATTTATTGTTCCTTCTGTAGAAACATATGTAGCCTCTCTTTCTAAAGCAATGTCTTAGGTAAACCTGAAAGATGTAGAACTCAGAGAGTTGAAGCAAGAGAACAATAATCTAGAAGAGACAATTTTGAAAAGAGAACAAGAGAAGAAAAACGTAGAGGAAAAATATCAAGAACTAATGAATCAGAATACCAAGTTAACAAAGTAGGTGGTTGGCGAAATGGCCTTGCAAGGCGCCAGACATATGATTTGGGATAAGATTATTCTAGAAGCTAATAAGTTTAAACCATATTTAGATTATATTGCAGATCAGGAGAGTGCTCTGAAAGTAGCCAAATAGAATATTTTGATAGTAAAACAAGAATTAAATAAGAAACCAATGGAAGTATCTCAGAATGCTATCAACTTTTTAAGTACCTTATCAGAAGATCAAGTCAGAAGGTTTGATATCCGAGATAGAGTTGTTGTTATCTCTTGGGCTAGAAAAGTGATTGGAAAATACATAATGTTGGATACTGTATAGGCTAAATTTGATATTATAAGTCACAAAATCAAAGAAGTGATTAATTTATTTACTCCATTGGTAAGAAGGGGCATTCCTTTCTTTTGGGAGGAAGAATGACCATTATTGTCTCAAAACGAATACTGGATAAATTGGTCAATTGCAGGTCAGATCACAGTAAGTTTGAAGATATGCAGCAGGATCTATCCGGAAGAGTTTTGTTTGATAAATTGGATGAAGAGTTTGAGTTATTATTTGATTTTAAAGTCTCGTGTGCCAAGGTGCTAATTTTTCATATGCAGACAACACATAACTCAGATTTTTGGCACATGACATGGTTGTTGAAAATTTTCCTAAACTTGAACATTGGAGAGCAATTCAGCAATATGGATCAACTAAATATAAGTTACAACCATGAAGACATCAAGGAAGACAATGCAAAAGGAGTTTTGACGAAAGGATATATTTTGTGATAAAATGTTATTTTTAAAATCGTTAGTTAAGAAGTTTTGTTATTTCAAAACTATTTTGTAGTAGATAAATGCTTTGACACATGTAATAAACGGTTGAAACCATTATATAGTTAGGTTTATTGTTCAACTCAAGGATCAATTGTATAAGTATTCATACATTTGATGAAGTGAGAATTGGAACCCGTGAGATTTTGGAAACTTGTGTATTTAAGTATTTCTTTAATTACAGTGCTGAAAGTTGGCATTTTTTAGAGATTCATGTGTTATTTCATGTTTCAGTCTGTACTTTCCCTTCTTATGTGAATGCTTTTCCAATTTTATCTTTCCATTATGTTTTCCTTCATGTCTAAAATGAGAGTATAACAGTTTAGAATTCATATTTACTATGCTCTAGTTTTTGTTTTTAGATGTCCACCAAACCTTTCTTCTAAATTTGATAGAGAATTCATTTTTACAATGCTTTGTGTTAATGGTTTGTTCATGTTCTTCCTTTCTCAACATACAATCAAATTTTGACTATGACTGAGTAGCTACCTTGCCTCTATTTAAAATTTCCATGCAAAAGCTTTGTTTATCTATATTCATATTTTGACTCCATAGCCCAATGGTCATGTGTTCAGTTTCAACCAATCTTACCAATTACAAACAGTTTTGCTTATACATATATAGCCTTGTTAATATTTTGTGAGAGATCCCTCTCAGAAGAGAAAAAAGCCAGTTTCCTCTTTAAAAGTGGTTTATGTTAAGTTACATGGGAATAGCCTTTACAACCTTGGGTAATTTTCCAGTGATAACACCTCCTATGAGATCAGAATTTTGAATTGAGAGGAGGGTAGGGTATGTGCAACTTTGTAGATTAAAAAATGAAATTGCACTTTCTTTCAGAAGTGTAGATCTAACTTTCAAAATATATGTAATCAAAATGAACTCCATAACTTTTTAGTCCATAAATTTCATCACCAAATGATTCAATCACAAAATTAAAGAATATTATTCTTAATGGTAATATAAATTCCATTTTACTATAATCATATTTAATTATTACAATATGACTCTAAATTAGAAACACAATTGGACACTCTTGAATTTTTGGTCGCGTCAGATGCTACATATCCTCCTCTCATCTACAACAAGGTCCCGATAATGGAACCATTTGTTGGCACAAACCCAACCAACAAAACCCAGTTGACAGAAGTTCCCACTCTTTCAACACTCAACTCACCGCAATCTCCCTGAGCACCAACCCCATCAGGTTTTACCCTGTCTGGAAACACCTGTAAATCCGATGAAGTCTCCCCCGAGATGTTTGAGGGAGGGCTGACAAAACCAAGTTTCCACAGAATAGAAGAGGATTATGGGCATCGACAATTCATCGACCTATCTATCAAATCTAACCAATCACTTAATCATCAACATAACCATTCATCATTGATTGCATCACTCATTCATTACAGAACTAACCATGTTGTTGCACAAACAGATCTAGAAAAATAACATCATTCATAAGTAGTAAACATTGCATCATAGATCCATGCCGCACACATTCACCATTGGATTGCAAAAACAAAAAGATATAAATAGACAAAAATATAACAGTATTCAGATAAACCCTCATCTTTTCATATTAAATCTGTGCAATTCAATCATAGATCCAAAAAGGTAGCAATTCAATTCTCAGTCTAGGATTCTCTATGATGAACATGATATATGAACATTCATAATTCTTCTTCTATTTATAGGCTTGCGCCTTTACCTTTATGGTCCACTTCTAACTAAATCCTAATTGATTCTACGAACTAATGACCAATATCCATAAAATATGGTTCAAAGTACAAAAAGTGACATAAAAATATTCAAAATAGTCTATTTTTCTCCTTGCGTGCCATCTTTCCCTTGGGCGGTGCCTTTTGAGCTTGCGCAGCATCCGTGCTGCTGCACAACAGACTTATCCATAACACCTTGCCAATAGGTATCTCTAAAATTACTGATCCTCTATGTCTGAAACTTCATACTAAGGTATCCTCGTATGTCCTCTTTCCAACACCACATGTTAGAGCAGAAATGGTTTCACCAACTTGGACTTATGTGAGTCTTCCCAAGGTGACTTATTTCAGGACTGTTCGGCATAGAGAACCTGTATGGACTTCCATGTCTCACTATTTCACCTTCAGGGTCTGAAAATTTTACCACAGAAAGTATAGTTTGTTCCCTATATGGAAAATATTGCGAAATTTCATTTGGACCTTCGTAGCCTGAGATATAGAAATTCTCCCTAGGTGTCCTATTTAGGGATGAATCCTGGGAGAGGATGGAATCCTAAATTGGAGGAATCATATCTCCTAGAATGTAGGGAATCTAAGGCTGAAACTTTAACATGTACCATAACTACCAGTTTTAGTATTTTAGGGTTTTCAAGCATGAAACCCTAATCTTTAATAGCTATAGCTGTAGCACTGTTTTGGCTACACAATGACTTCTTTTAGGGTGGCTCTAATACCATGTTAATTTGTTATGGTTATATCAGATCTTATAATATTTAGCATCGTAACAGCATAACCATAAGCAAAAATATCACTGAAAGATAAACAAGCACAACCACACAAAAGAACACAAAGATTTATCCTGGGAAACTCTCATGGGGAAGAAAACCCAGCAAAAATTCCTCTGTATAAGATGTATAAAAGAAAACCCCAAAAACAACTATTCTCCTCCTTTTATCTCTCTCTCTCTCTCTCTCTCTCCCCTATGCGCTACACAAGTGAGTGAGTTTATGTTCAAATAAGAACCACAACTCCTCTATTTATAAATATGTGTCAATTGATTTTTGCACTAGACAAGTCGACCCCAATAAACTGTCTGGGCCGACTTCACCTAGGAATACTCAAAAACAATATATTATTTTAGTTATTAGGGTACTAAAGACCCGACACAATTGGAGGATTTACCTCATGACTCTATGATGACCAAATACAATAGTAACACCCTGTAGGAGGAATAATAGCATCTCCCTTGGGTTACATAAAAAAATATATATTTTGAATATCCTTTGAAGTTACAATATTTTAACATATTTCATATGCCATGAAACTATGGCTTAACGATACCAAAGAGGGTTTTGATGGGGGTTTAGTGCAATTTCAAAAACGTTGTGGTTTTGACTATGGAAAGGTGGGTAAAAATCACATTGATAGTGGGAACCAGGGTGGTGTATTTATGGCTCCTTGGAAAGTGGGGAGAATGAGCCCTAAGTGTTGGTATGGTCATTGTTGGGATTCATTTGGATCTGCTTCTGGTTGTCTGCATGGTTTTTCCTCTCTGGGTTTTATATTATGTGGAGTAACAGACTCTTCCTGCGTCGATAGGTATGCTCTCTGTCTGGTTTTGCAATGTGGTTTTGTTTGTTTGCTTCAGTTTGAGGTTTAGCATACTTCTAATGGCTCTGTGTTTCATTGTGCAAGTGATAGGGGTGGCTTCGATTCGTGGCTCGTTGGTGGCTCTCTTGACTGTCTGCGCTACCCTTCAATGGGTAATCCCTACGAAAGTTTAAGCCTTTTTAACTCTATGTGCAATGAGTAACAGAGTTTTTAACTTTGTGTTAAAAGGGTTAACATTGTATTTGTTTTGGTTATGGTTTCAAATGTTTGGGTCCCTTTAGATAATGGGAATCTAGGAGATGCATTTGTATTTACTATTTTGATGAAGGTTATTAGTGTGGAGACTTTGAGCCTTGTCTGTCCAAATGAAGAATCAGCTTTGTAATAGATTTTGGTTTTGTATCTTAATCGTATGGTTTGATATATTAATGGAGAACTCTGCGTTTTGGTTTTATATGGTGGGATAACTATGGCATGACAGTGCCATTGCTTGCAATGGCACTATGTCGAATCGTGACTGTGTGAATTTTACTTGTAAACGTTTGTTATGGTGGAATGTATGGTTTATTTATCGTGGTTGGGGCTTATTATTGTTACGGTCATTAGCTTGGCACACTGCTGGATATTTTTGTTAATGTCGTGGCTGTAACAGCGTTGAGAGTAGGGTTTAATAATTTCTTCTTGGCATTTAAAATGGTTTGGGTTTGAATTTAATGTTTATTATGGCGGTGTTTTCACCCACTAGTACAAAATGAGGAATTAACTACTAGGTGACTAAAAATTCTAGTCACCACGGGTTTTTCAAGTGATTTACTACTAAATATGAGCAATTTTGATTGACCCAACTATAAGGACTAAAACTAACAACTAATTTAGTCACCAGTTAAAAAATATGACTAGATAATAAGTGACAGAGTTAAAAATGACTAACATAAACGACTAATTTAGTCACGACATAAAAAAATGACTAGCTAGAAGAATATGAACTAGTCATTTATGTTAGTCATTTTTTATTGTCACTCCAACAATGGAAAATTGCAATTTTGTGACTCTAAAAAGTCATGTAATGGATAAATGGGGGCTTCCAAAATGAAATTGTCTTCCCAAAGGTTGCAATTCATTAAATAACTGAACTTATGACCCCTTTCACAAAACTTTCCTACACATATGTTTCATAGAAAACAACTCTATGGTTGATGAACTAGGAAAAGGGTTTGTTGATTCATAAGAAGATATGTTCGTCTAGATAAAGTTTTAGGAAGATGAGGTATTATATCCCCCTCACAAGCACATTCATATTTAATTTTTTCATGTTTTGTATCTTCAAGGTTGGTATAATTTTCGAGATGGATTTCTTGAGAGCTAACAATAAATACCCAATCTATTATAACAGTAATTTATGGTCTATAAGTGAAACTTTTTGAAACTCCCAAACAATATCAAGTATATATATTACAAAATATACCATTACTCATAATATCTATCTATCTATCTATCTATCTATTTATATATCTATCTATCTATCTCTCTCTCTCTCTCTCTCTCTCTCTCTCTATATATATATATATATATATATATATAAGAATAAAATAAATCATGGAAAAAATAAGTTTATTATATTGATCAAACCCATCAATTTATCCATATCAATCGCTCATACAATCTCATGCTTCATTTTACATTCATAAACAAACATATGCTATAGCTCTTTGCATTTTCAACAAGTTTACTATATTGACCAAACCCATCAATCTCTTCATATCAATCACTCATACAATCTCATGTTCCATTTTACATTTATAAGAAAACATATGCAATAATTCTCTGAATCTAAAGAAATTTACACATGGTGTAGATATATGCGTCTTAAACACTGATTATTAATTTTGTAACTTTGTTTTTATTTTAGTGTAAGAAATTAAAAACATGCAAAGTAAGTTTTTAAGAAAAACTTATTACATTGAAATATTTTGTCTTATTACAAAGGAATATTTTGTTCTTGTATCATTAAAAAAAAATAACTTTACTAAAGTAATATAACAAAAATGGATGAAATAAGTTTATAACAAAAATGGATGAAATAAGTTGTTTAACATTTCTCGGAGTAGTAAACTCTCGGTCGTGATCGAATTAGAAGGGTGAGTCTTAATTTCAATTGGAAGGGCCTCTTTAGAGATGAAGGGCAATATAAATAATTGTACTTCAATTCACAATTATAAATTAATTAAACCTTTCACCAAAAAAATGTAAAAAACAAATATTGTTCTTTCAAATTTTTACAATTTTAAACAATTAATCACCCCTTAATATCTACATGAAAAAAACTATATATTTTCAATGAAACTTATTTTGAACACATTAAGTTGTATTTTTTCAAGTTGGAGCACACTTCATTATATAAAAAAACTACTTAGAGTATGCCATAACCACATTGGGGCATCCACGTGCAATCCAAGCTTAAGAGATGTAAGGATGATAAGGATTGGGCACCTAAGAAAAAATAATACACAACTCACAAAACATTAAAAAAAAATTCCTACATACCAAGCAAGTTAGCAAAGCTAGCATAACTGGGCTTTGGGAATCAAATATCTCTGTTCAACACTTGTCGCGAAATCATACATGTATGTGATGGAGGGGCCTAAGTCAATTGAATCATTGAAACTCACTGCATGTTTGAGTCTCAACACTTTTCCTTTTAAATCGAACCAAAATTCCAAAAGAAGTTCATTAATGGCTAGATTTGAGAAAGTTCTAGGTGTGAGTAGTTAAGGGCTTGTGGCTCTAAAATTTGTTGTGGTTTGTACTGGTCCATGATTCAGTGATTGGACAATCATGCGTAGTAATTTAAGTTATTTAATGAAAACAATTAATGTGTATAACCTCTATGTCAAAACTATTTTCCATGCTGATGCATGCCACTACCCTCTTTATTGTCTTACCAAAAGGCATGATAATGAGGAAGAATACCTAAAATTATGGACTTCACCTTCAAAGAATTCCTTGCAATCACATTGGTAAGGAGTGATAAGAAGATCACAAGAATCCAACATGTCAAATCTCAGTTGATAGTGTTAATCAAAGACTTGTATGGTAAATTTAATATAAGACTTACTTATAGTTGTCTCTTACTCTTTGCGTCTAGACACATTTAATATTTTATGGTTGTCTTTGAGCCTTGGCCCAATTTGTTCATGCATAATAATCTTAGTTATGACCATGAGAGGAGGATTTAAAGAGAAGAGGATGTAAAGACAAGTAATTTTTATATGTATTTTGGTAGCGTCGGGGACAAATGTTGTGAGAAACCACAAATGTTTGGAAGGACGAAGGGAGATTACATCACGATCATGCCACCCATCAAATTGAAGGCTATTCTTGAGCCAACAATTGTTTTTTTAATTTTATTAATAACCATTGTTTCTCCATATCATGTGCCCAATGAAACCTCTCTATAGCAATGCATAAATGGACTTTTGAACAATTTGTGATCCTAGATACATTCCATTATTTGTATTTGCGCGGCATCAAGTGTTCTTTATAGTTGTCCTGAGCCCATGATATTCATGCAAGACATGAAGTCTTGTAGAGGAGGACTTATCAAACCGGCCTTTTAAATTTCATTTTGGCGAAAAAAGAGTGGACATTGGTAGCAAGGTTCACATAGGTAGTACGCATACATTTTTGAGCTCCTTTTGTGCCTAGTAGTATACTAGTAGTTGTTCTTTTTTGTTATAGTCGTAGTTGTTGACAAAATTTCAGAGTTTAGATTGTAGCCCCAAGTGACTCAGGAGTCACAATCATATCTCGATGGCTAATGCCTCGTAGTCATCAATGATAGATGGTCATCTTGCACAACTAAGTAGTGAGTGCATGACATGAGTGATTAAGTTATTATAATTTATCATATTTCCAATGTTTTGAATGATGAGTTGAACTTTATAGCATAGAAATTTCAACATATTGAGAAAATTATATGGATGGATAGTTTCAAATGTTGCCCTTCTTTTGAAATGTCAATTTCTTAATTGGAAGGGTAAAATTCATATTTTAAATTTTTTTTGAAGGGAAATTTTAACTTTACACTTACTTCTGGGAAGGGCTAGAACTCTTTGGAAGGGCTGGGAAGGGTTCAATTTTGAACGCCTAATTCTTGGTGATTGCTTTGCGGGCCAACCAAAATACAAATGAGGTTGTGGACTGTGAGTATGTGGTTTTTTATATTTTTATATGAAGGGTTAATTTACACTGGTATTAGACTTTAAAATCTTGCTATCATGGTATGATTCCAAACATATTTATTCCTGGGATTTCCACCAAATTCAACAATGCTAATAGCAATTGCAATGTAAAATCCCTTTAGAAAGATGCAGAAGGAGGGATCATTATTTATTAGGATTGTGCTTCACCTTCATAGTGATTCAAATGCTCTAAAATTCGACAAACAAATAGAGGCAGACTATGATAGCAGCACTTTGAGAAGGTTGTGCAAGCAAGGTTGTTTGAAAGAGGCACTCAATGTATTGACTGAAAATTTCCCTTTGAAATCCTCTACTGTGTTTCTATTCTACGAGCCTATGCTGATAAGAGGGCTCTATAAGAAACCAAATTAATGCACACCCACATGAGAGAATGAATCCAAAAAACCTATTCGTACCAAACACACTCATCAACACAGATGCAAAGTGCGAGAGTTTGGAGAAGGCGCGTCAAGTGTTTAACAAAATGCCTAAACAAAATGTGGTTTCATGGACTATTATAATTCAAGCTTATGCTAAGAACGGACTTGCTGAGGAGGCCTTGAATTTGTTTTATCAAATGCAAAGAATAGGCAGTCGGCCAAATAATTTCACGCTTGCCAGCATTATATGGGCTTGTGCACGCTTGGATATTCTGCAACATGGAAAGGCAGTGCATGAAGAGATTAACGGGAATGGATTTCAACAGAATGTGTTTGTGAGTAGTGGTTTGATATATATGTATGTTAAATGTGGAAGTATAGATGATGTGCGCTAATTGTTTGACAAAATGATCGAATGAAATGTTGTGTCATGGACTGCTATTATTGCAGGGTATGCACAGAAAGGGCAGGTTGATGAGGCGTTGAGGATTTTTCAGCAAATGCCTGAGATAAATGTGGCCTCATGGAATGCCATGATTGCAGGGTATGCACAAAGTGGGCATGTTGATGATGCCACGAAGCTTTTTGTAGAAATGATTGAATGAGATGTGGTTTCTTCGACTTCTATGATTGTAGCATATGTGCAGAATGGATATTTTGATGAGGTTGTTGAGATTTTTGACAGAATTCCTGAACGAGATGCAGTTTTCTGGAATACCATGATTACAGGATTCATGCAGAATGGTCTGGTAGAGGAGGCTGTGAAGTTGTTTCATAGAATTCTTGAATGAGGTGTGATTTCTTGGAATGCCATGATTTCTGGCTATGCGCAAAATGGGCGGTTTGACAAATCCTTGGAGCACTTCAGTCAAATGAGAGTCTGTGGTGTGAAGCCACACCCAGACACATTTTCTAGTGTTCTCCCAAATTGTGCCAACTTGGCATCTCTGGAACATGGTAGAGTGATCCATGCAGACGTAATGGATTCTAGCCAAACACATTCATGGGGAATGCTCTGATTGATTTGTATGCCAAGTGTGGAACCATAGAGGATACATACAAAGTGTTTGACAAGATACCTAGACAGGATGTGGTCTCATGGACTGCAATGATTATGGGACATGCCATTCATGGCCGTGGGAAAGAGGCCTTAAATCTCTTTGAACAAATGTGGCTCTCTGGAACAGTCCCAGACTATGTGATCTATGTTGGTGTCTTGTCTGCCTATGGCCATGCTGGCCTAGTGGATGATGGTTGGCACTACTTTGATCAAATGAGTATACTTTATCATATCACACCTCTTAGGGAACACTATCATTGCATGGTATATCTCCTTGGTCGAGCTGGGAACTTGCATATGGCTGAAGATTTGATCAACAAAATGCCAATGAAACTTGACACTGTTGTGTGGGTTTCTCTGCTTGGTGCATGTAGAATTCATGCCAATATAGAGCTAGGGGAACCTATGGAAAAACACCTTTTCAAATTGGATCCTAAAAATGTTGCAACTTATGTGTTACTTTCAAATATCTACGCAGTCATCGATAGGTGGGACGACATTGAGAAAGTGAGAAAAATGATGAAAATGGGGAAGTAAAAAAGAAGCATGGTTGCAGCTGAATTGAGGTTAATAAACATGTATATGCATTTGCGTCATAAGAGAAATCAATTCCACAGATAGAGGAAATTTATACAGAGCTGGACAGATTGTCTGGGATGATGAAGGGGGTAGGGTATACACCTGATACAAGATTTGCGCTAAATGATGTGAAGGGGGAGCAAAAGGAACATAATCTTTACTTTCATAGTGAAAAGATGGCAATTGCATTTGGGCTCATCAATACATCCTTTGGGATTCCTATCAGGGTTATTAAGAACCTTATTGTATGTGGTGATTGCCACACTGCTATCAAATTTGTCTCCAATATTTATGTATGAGAAATTGTAGTTAGGGATGCCAACCAATTCCATCATTTCAAAGATGGAAATTGTTCTTGTGGGGATTATTGGTGAACATGGAGACAAGTTTAAGTGTCATTGAAATCTTGCTTCTATGAAGTACAACTTGATGACTTTCAGTGTATGTTTGTGGCCTAGACTAGCATGGCATTTGTATAAGATGCTTGTTGATTATGAATCCAGATTACTGGAATCTGAATAGGCCATATATCGTTTACTCAAATTAGTCAAATTATCCTCAAAATTCTATAGAAGCTGAATCTGGAATCAACAATGATACTAAGTTACAAGGTTCGTGGTTTTTAAACGTTGATGTTTGAAATTCCTTGTATCTCAAGGATTTGTCAATTTCATTGAGGTTAGTCGATCCTAAACACTGAACTAGAACAGACCATTTTGGAAGGCGAATTCCTTAGGTAAAAATTCTAAACTTGATTTTGAATTTACCCAATTTTTTTTTCAATACATGGAAAAGAAGGGACTTATGAGCCTTACTGTCTTTGTTTTCATTCGTTCCACTTCCCTCCAATGTCGCACTACCATATATTTGTTTCTACTCCTCTAATTTTTCCCTGTGCTCCAATAGAATGAATTGCCTAAGGATAACAAGGAAATGAATCATGCAGAATTTAAGGAGCTCGATTCTTCCTAGACAATGATGAGCCCAAGTCTGGACAGTGAGTAGTGAGCCCAATTATTCTTGGATAATGGTGAGCCTGAGTCTGGAGAGTGAGTGGTGAACCTCTTGTACTGAGCCTGATTCATTGGACAGTGGTGTGCTCAATCCGTTGGGGCCCGATTCTACTTCTACTCATTTTTTGTGGAGTTTGCAACATATCTTGGTTAGTTTTTTTTGTCCCCACTTCTCTATTGTAGAGTTTGGACTTTACTAAATTTTAATCTTCACAGGAAAGCATGCATATGTTATGAATGTGATGATTATTACAGACTCTGTCATAATCATCACATTCATAGCATATGCCTGCTTTCATTCTTCAAATAGCCTATAGGTTGTTCACTTTCTGTGCATGTTGTATCCTGCACTCTTACTGTTTAATGACAGCATTTATTTTCCAGGTGGAAGTTCAGCATGTGGCAGTTCAGTGTCCAACTCCAGACAGAGATAGCTAGAGCCCAGAGGTAGAGACACTTCACTACTTGAGTCTTATACATAGAGGAGATATTTGGTTTAGAGTTGAGACCGAAAATCCCCTGAAGGCTGAAATGTCCAACCTCCAAGTAGGTTTTTAATTATTCAATAGCATCAGTTGTTCAAAATTTAAAACATCTAAAATGCAAACCATGACCATCCATTTTTCAGGTCTTTAAGAGAAGTGATGGACCACCTATTTTCTATCACCAATGGTAACAAAGGTGGTGTTGAATGTTGCAAATGGATGTTTATAGAATTCAGAGAGATACTTGAAAAAGATTATGAGATGACAAAAAATTATGGAGATGAAATAAAACAAGAAGCAACACATTCAACTGGAGATTGCAAGGACTTACACGGTACACTCCCATTTCCTCATTTTCCTCAAGTATTGTTGGAAGTTTTTGTAGCTAGAAAAATCAAGTGAGACAACAACATCAAATTCCCTTTGGAAATTTGTATAGAAACAAGAAGTAATTGATGTAATGGCTGACTTGTTTTCTGAATCCACTATCCATTGAGTGTGACCAAAAACCCTTTATTCTTCAATGCATGTAAGAAGAGTACAAATTGTGGAAAGGGATATGTACCTCCCATTTCTAAGGCAATAAGTACCACTCTTCTCAAGAGGTCAAAAGAAAAGGTGGCAAGCAGACACACATGTTGTACAATTCTAACAAATGGTTGGTTAGATATGTGTCATAGGATGAAAATCAATGTGTTGGCTTGTGTTACCTTACAAAGCTATTATTTTATAAGGTCGTTGACATAACAAATCGCAAGAAGTCTTCGGTATTTATTTTCAAGATTTTAGAGAGCCATTCTTGAAATTAGGGAAGAAAACGTAATCCAAGTCATCACTGACGATGCCACAGATTGTGTGGGAGATGGAAAGTTGATAATGGAAAAGTAAACAATTATTGAACCCACTTGTGTTGTTCATTGGCTTGACTTGTTGCATAATTTAACAAAGTTTCCATCTGTCAATAAGGAAATTCATAGGGGGAAATAAGTTTCTCACTTCATATTTAACCATCACCTCACATTGAGCATGTATAGGAGGCATGCATCTATAGAGATACTAAGGCCATGCCATTACCATATTTGTTGCATATTACATTACTCCCAAAATAATGGCTGGGGAAAAGACTGTTGGAGACATTTATCTTCATACTCACTCCTTCGGTCAAATTGGCCTAGTTAAACCACTATCCTGAGTTTAATTGACATCAGTGGAGCATTAATTACCATCATCCCAGTCACTCCCATGCCTACCTACAGTCAAGGAGGCTAACTTAGCCTTTCCTACAGTCAAGGAGGCTAACTGGAGCACTCCAGGGGTGATCTGTGTGACATTCATGCACCTAATTGCTAACTGGGGGTTACTTTCAGTTCAACCAATCAGTTACAGTCAGTTAAGGTGCCTCCATGCATTAAATATATTATTTAATGATTATTTAATATTATTTTAATGAACTAGAGTGAACAAGGCGCCTTCACCAACTTCTGATGGTCAGTTCAGCTTCAGTTAACCTCATCAGGGTTTATTGGAGTCATGTAGTACTATCACTTGATGATTGGATTGCTATGACATGTGTTTGATCTCCTTCAATTGAGATTCAGTCATTTATTGCACTCCAACTTCAGTTAGGGTTTGGTGAGTCAATTAGGGTTTTGGTCAAGTGGTTAACTGAGTGAGATTGCATGGCAAAGAGTCAGTTAAGCTAGAATCACTCATTGAATTCGAATTGTCCCTTAGGTATTCAAATTCTTCATTGAGTTAAGCCATTGCTCATGCATGGTATTGTAATCCTTTACTGTTTATATAATATACAGAGAGGAAACCTATTTGGTATTCTAGTTATTTTCCAATTCATGAGTATTTGTTAATAATTATTTGATGATTTTGATTCTTAGTTCCTAGATCATGTGCAAGAATTAATATGGTATCAGAGCATGCAGCGGGACGAAGATCAATCTCTAAAAAACAAGATTTTTGACATATTTCTCCATGAAATTTGAGCAATAGCTCAAGAATCCAGCACTGCACCAGAAGCCAAGGCTTACCACTTAATACCCCAAGGAAAGAACTTGTTGATCAAGCTTGCTTGATTGACTATGCTGGGTGTGATGAAAGTCTAAATGTGCAGTCTGTCCGACCTTACGGTGCCCCTTTTGTTTTGATTTGCAGGTCTTAACAGGTACAACTTCGAATGGACTCATCAATCCCCCCTCTCACCCCATTCACAAGCTATTCAGAATGGAAGTTGAAGATGATTGCATATCTCAAGAGACGAGGTCTCTATGAGGTGTCTATTGGAATTGGAAGAGAGACTTATGAGAATGAGAATGACTGGCTAAATGACATTGACAGAGCTTTTGGATCAATAGCTCTGGCCCTTGATGATGACTTGTACTTTATTTTTTATTCTGCTAAATACCCAAAGGATCTCTGAACAAGATTGGACAAAACCTTTGGCAAGCACAATGAGGATTATAATAGTACTTTGGAGATTACAGCGAGCACCACAAGAGTTCTTCACTCAAAACTCTCAGCCTCTACTCTCTCTGATGAATTTGTTCAAGATGAAGATGAAGTAGAATCTTCTACACATTCAATTCGAATTGAAGAAAGTCTCCATGAAGTGACTCCTTCTCCTGATGCTCCAGAAGTTCATGAGATCTCTGATATCTCATCTTCTCATATTTCTGACATAGAAGAAGACATTAAAATCTCTGATATTGAAGAAAAATACTGCTGCACTTCCATGCAAACATTCACTGGTTATTTTCCTTTGAATTCTGTGCAAAATTTACCAGTAATTGCTTCCGAAAGTGAGGAGAAATTTGATTTTTCTTCCTCTAATGTTGCTGTTGGCATGAAAATATGTGATACCTTGGATATTTTGGAAGAAATATCATATTACCAGAGTGATCCATTCACTCCCCATGATCTAGATCTTCCAGCAAATTCCTGCAGGATTGCATGCACCAAAATTCAGAATTTTGAAGAAGAAGAAAACTGTGCATCCACCGTCTCGGTTGACGATAATTTTGGATCTGATATGAACCTTATTGGATTTGATATGATCTTATTTGGATCTGATCTGATATTTCTTGGTTCAAAATTTCAGTTTCATAAACCTTCAGTACTGCTTGTAGCTGTTCTCATCAATGGTGTGAAGAAACAAGTACCGCAAGTCTCCTTCAAAACTGCTGCTGGGGATTTGATTTCATTTCATAGTTTTGGATCTATTGTGAACTTATTTAGATGTGATTTAAATTCTGATCTGATATTATTTGGTTCATATTTTAAAATCCAAGAGCTTTTAGTCATGCTTGTAGCTGCTCTCACCAATTCCGGTGTGAAAAATCAAGTACCGCAGTTCTTCTTCAAATTTGCTACTGGGGATTTGGTGTTAGTTTCCTCCTGTGAGGTTCCTGATATTTTATTTTTTGAATCATTATATATTTCTGAAGCTATATCAGATTATGGAGCTCAAGCATTCGCTCTCCAGAGTCCCAGGGATTCTCTACCTTTGGTCACAAAATCATCTCCTCACAGAACTAGTAAAGAGGAAGACATTCTGCATCCGCATGGACACTTGCTCCTAAGATTTGGGGCTGATTTTACCAGTCATGGTTTGCTGTTCAAGGCTGCAACATATCATTTTATTGAGTGTTCCACACATGGTTCAAATCCTCAAGAACCTTTGCTCTCTCTTCAGATGATTTCAGTTGCTCTACATGGGTCCAGTTTTCACCGTGCAGCTGTTTATATTTCTGATCCAGTTGAGTGCATTGTTATTCTTCCAAAGTGGAAGATTCCTCCAGACATCTTCACCAAGAGCTTTTCAGAAAATAAGTTCACTTACCTCCGTTCACTGTTGGCGGTGAGATCATCAGGGTGATCCAGACTACTTTCAGTGTTCAGCTTGAGGGGGGGTTTTTTCCCACTGGGTTTTCCCTCTTTTCCTCACTTAGTTTGTTTTGAGCATTGTTTCAGTTGCTTTATTGTACAGGGTGACCTATGGCCTTTGTTTCCAGGGCCCTATCATTTTATGCATCTATGTTTTCTAACTCTTCCTGAGTATAGCTTAAGGGGGGGTGTTGGAGACATTTATCTTCATACTCACTCCTTCGGTCAAATTGGCCTAATTAAACCACTATCCTAAGTTGTGACTAGGCCAATTTGACCGAAGGAGTGAGTATGAAGATAAATGTCTCCAACACCCCCCCTTAAGCTATACTCAGGAAGAGTTAGAAA
The DNA here is from genome assembly GCA_001517045.1 of Pseudotsuga menziesii. NCBI lineage: Eukaryota > Viridiplantae > Streptophyta > Pinopsida > Pinales > Pinaceae > Pseudotsuga > Pseudotsuga menziesii. The sequence goes on from LPNX011143428.1 coordinate 221,563, forward strand.
AGATAGATGCATAAAATGCTAGGGCCCTGGCAACAAAGGCCATAGGTCACCCTGTACAATAAAGCAACTGAAACAATGCTAAAAAAAAACTAAGTGAGGAAAAGAGGGAAAACCCAGTGGGAAAAAACCAAGTAAAATAGCATACCCTTTATTTCATCACAATTCAGCAGCCAGAGCCAGGTTGAAGATAGGGTGGAGAACACTAATCTTCTACTCATTGACCTTTATAAATGTGCTTAACTAAAAGTGACTCCTTTGTAGACATGTTGAATGTTATAACTTTCATTATTAATTTGCACAGAATACTCACTGGTGATTATTAACAAAGTAGCATACCCTTTATTTCATCACAATTCAGCAGCCAGAGCCAGGTTGAAGATAGGGTGGAGAACACTAATCTTCTACTCATTGACCTTTATAAATGTGCTTAACTAAAAGTGACTCCTTTGTAGACATGTTGAATGTTATAACTTTCATTATTAATTTGCACAGAATACTCACTGGTGATTATTAACAAAGTAGCATACCCTTTATTTCATCACAATTCAGCAGCCAGAGCCAGGTTGAAGATAGGGTGGAGAACACTAATCTTCTACTCATTGACCTTTATAAATGTGCTTAACTAAAAGTGACTCCTTTGTAGACATGTTGAATGTTATAACTTTCATTATTAATTTGCACAGAATACTCACTGGTGATTATTAACAAAGTAGCATACCCTTTATTTCATCACAATTCAGCAGCCAGAGCCAGGTTGAAGATAGGGTGGAGAACACTAATCTTCTACTCATTGACCTTTATAAATGTGCTTAACTAAAAGTGACTCCTTTGTAGACATGTTGAATGTTATAACTTTCATTATTAATTTGCACAGAATACTCACTGGTGATTATTAACAAAGTAGCATACCCTTTATTTCATCACAATTCAGCAGCCAGAGCCAGGTTGAAGATAGGGTGGAGAACACTAATCTTCTACTCATTGACCTTTATAAATGTGCTTAACTAAAAGTGACTCCTTTGTAGACATGTTGAATGTTATAACTTTCATTTCCCTAGGTTAAGTTGTAACTTGTAACTGATGATTTCCACAGAAAGTTCTGAGAACATCAAGTTTCCTATGGAGACTTGTAGGTGTATGAGAAATAAAATAATATCATCTACAAAAAGAATAATAAGAATGGTGACCCCAAAGAGGATGCGACCATTTGTATTACCAAGGGACTCATGGATGGTATCTTCAAGCTCGTTGATGTAGAGCTCAAAGAATGTAGGGGAAATAGAACAACCATGATTGAAGTTTACATCTATAATGTTGTGGACATCATCAGTGAAATTGACCCACAGTCTTCTCATATATTCTCATAGCTAAGGACACCACTACCTGCAGCAAGCCCAAAGTCTTGAGCCTCCGTAACAAGATGTGTTAGGAACAGTGTCAAGGGCTTTACAAAATCCACAAAATAGAAATACGCTTTACACTTATTAGCCTCTGCCTCCTCAATGATAGCTGTGAGGGTGAAGATGCAGTCACAAGTTCAATGATTCCTTTTAAAACATGTTTTCATTCTTGTTGGAGTTTCTTAGCTTTCACCTGTTTGGAGATGTAATCATCGAGAATTGTAGTGAAAATCATGGCTAATGTATATCTAACCATGATAGTCCAATAATTTCCAGCACATTTTGGTCCCTGGACCTATAGATATGATGGTGAATCTGGCTGTGAAAACTTTTCATGCTCCTGAGATAACCTTATTTGGTAGAAGAGAAAAACAAAATCCATAATTTACACACTACAAAATGAAGCAAGGTTTTAAAAAATCATAGTAGATAGAAATTAGAATGCAATGCTAAGCAAGTTCCTCTTGGACAATAAAACTTTCGAAGATACTTAATGGAAACAAATCTAACTATCTTGTATGGTATAGTTCAAGCTTGGAAGAACACTTTTGATGAATATCTATAAGTAAAAGCTATTTCAGTTTTTCCTTCAAAGAAAGTATGATATTTGCTCATAAACAGGAGTATTGATTATAAACAAGGTTAGCTTCAACTATGTACAACTTGTTATGAAAATTTGTGAAACAATGAAATTTCATGTTGTTTTCCATAATATGGTGGGTATCTAGTTCTTACTTATGTTGTGGTTTACATATCAATATGGTTGCACCAAATGAAATATATTGTTCATATGCAGAATTCTGGTTATATGGATCGTTCTGTACCACCTTATATTAATGCGAGAAGTGTCCCAAGATGCACTGAAAACATTAGTAATTGGTTTGTCTCAGCTCAATATCTCATAAGGATAAATGATCTAAATTTGGGAAAAAGATGCAGCATATTGCCAACAGTAAAACGTGTATTCCAACAACACAAAAATAGATTGGGTGTGAGGGTATATGTACTTTCTGACTTGCACACAGACTATCCTGCAAACATGGCTTGGGTGCAAATAATTTCCACCACTACATACAAAAGAGACATTCTTATAGTAGCTGGAGATGTGGCTGAAAAGTTGTAGAATTTTGTTTTAACCATGTTCTCCCTGAAGGAAAGGTTTAGGTATGTTTTCTTTGTACCAGGAAACCATGATCTCTAGTGTCGTAGTAAACAGAAGCCATATGTAGGGTCTTTCTCTACATTGGATTCTTGGTTGTACATGATAGAATGTCAAAGCCATCTGCAAAGAAGACAATTCTCTACTTTAAAATTCAAATGAGTAATTTAATTAGAAATGAGAGCAAAGATTTTCTAGGCTTCTTTTTTTCCTAGATTATGATCAATATTAAAGTTGTTTTCAGGTGATTTAATTTCTTTGACTATTAATTTGAAGATATATATTACTAAGAATATAGTTGTTCACATTTCAGGTTGACTCAGTGGAGAAGTTGGATGCATTGATGCAAGCATGCAGTGACCTTGGAGTATCTACTGAACCAAAAATTATTGATGGAGTAGGCACTATTCCTCTTTTTTCCTGGTATCATCAGGTACTATATTATTTCCATGTTATTCAATTTTCTTTTCTATTTAATGTAGAAACTCATTGTGTAGAACAATGAAGAATTTCGATTGTTCTGATATCAAGTATTTTTTGCACTAAAATGTTTTCGACACTTTTGCAGAGCTTTAATAAAGAACGAGATATAACTGATTTACGGATTCTATCCTTGGAAATGGTGATCATCTTACCTTATATGGATTTGATTTGTTGTTGGTTAGAGTGGGAGAAAAATCACACGTCTGGTGTAGGATCATTATCGTTTTCCCAAGGTAGTCTTGCATTTAAATTCGACGGTATAGTATTATCGGTGGACTGTCCTGTAGCTTGAAAGCACATGTTAGACTCTCCCATGATGGTTTTCAATAAGAGAGTCATGTTTATGATAAATTTTGACTGTAATTTAGAAATGTGATAAGGTCACATATAATAACTTTGATTCCTCCCAATTTTGAATTTTTTCTGTGAAGTGATCTTATGAGGATTCCTTTGCATCCATAGAAGAAGATGCTGAATGGGAATTACTTTTGGCTCCTATAGATCATTGATGAGTGATTTGCATCAAGCTCACACAAATGTCTCCTTGTTTTGTTGCATGTTCCTCTACCTTTGTTCCCTTCAAGCATAAGTATTGAAAATGATTGTTCAGTACAACCTGAATTAAATATTCACAGGATTTTAATCTTTTAAAACCAGCGGCACTGTTTTTCAATTGAGTAAGGCTTTTTTAGTGTCTTGTTTGAATTCATTCTTGTTCTTCTCTTTTATAATTAGGTCTAGGCATGATCAAATTGGCCCCTAAATATATTAATCTATCGATCTCTTAAGTATGAATTTAAATGCATCCATAAGAGTAGTTTCAAGACATGTGTTGGTTAAGATTAAAATTTGAACTCAAACAATTAGGTAAGTTATGGAATTAGACTCCCTTAACTAGATGCTATGCTATGTCCACACTGAAATTAGAAAATGCTCTAGCTACTTGAATATATGTTTGTATTAAAAATAGATTCAATCCTACACTGAAGAAATAGGGTGATGAAATAAATTTGAGTCATTGAAGGAGACTTTAATATTAGTCTTTTAGCACTTTTCATCTTTAGTGTTTCCTCACATTGAGTTCTAATTCTTGAATTTTGCTTAATTGTGGTGTTTTTTTTCTTTTTCACAAAGGTAGCATGTAACATATCTTTCTGCAGGCTTGTAAGGACTTTCATGCATGCAAGTGTCCATCAACATTATCAAGTTTGGATCTTTCTCTTGCCAGATACTTTGATGAAATGAATTTCAAGCACTTCGAGATGATTTGTGAGATTCAGGAAACAAGTTGCCAATTCATCACCTTCTCTCACTTTCTTCCAAGGTGATATGTTCTTAATGAAAAATATGAGAGTATTTTTGGAAATATACTTTTCTCCATGCATTTTATGTACTTGTCATAAACTTGTAGTGCACTCAAGCATGTTATGTTTGGATGCATAGAGTCTATCCATATGTCCGATCAATATGAACAAGATGCAAATTTGACTTACGTACAATTCATTGGGGGTCCTAATATTCTGATTTATATGTTCAAGCATTTCCTTAGTTCTTCATATTCCTCTAGTACAAGAAGAGTTTGTCTTCTGATTCAATAATGGGTTCCTAATGTGTCATTAAATTCAACAATTTTCCAATGGGATAAAAGTAGGAAAGTGGTAGTTCTACCATGGAGAAATTAAAGTCATAAAGAGAACAAATCAAAGGTAGTAAAAGAGGATTTCATCAATTGCAAACTTCTTATAGAATAAGAATAAGCAAGAGAACTCAATTCCTTTTAAGCCAGTAATTTTTTTTCTTTTGGGTACCCTTATCTTTCTATTTTATGTATTCAAGATAAAAATTGAGAATGATATGCAGAACCAACCATTTCGGTACATAGAAAATTTTGTTGGATATATGTGTTGTATGGAGTTTAGTGGGGACCTGGCACAGACAAATGTCTTAGCTGACAGGTGCAGGCATTTAGTTTTTATTTGTGAAATAATACAGGTATATAATCTATTGCATGTAGTAAGAGATGAAGTAGGGAAAGGACCAAACTCAAAGTGGTTTGAGATTCAACAAGAATATTGGTAGGTTATTACTTGCATGTTGCTATTTGATTGACCTAAAATTTTGCATGAACTTTACTAGATTCATGACTCACAACACCTTAGAATAACTCCAAACAAGGTATTTAAGTTTAAACTTATACCCTTCACTTAGACTAGTCTTGAATTGGGAATTGGGAAATTCATTGGTGGATATGCCTGGCAATAGGTTTCAGAATTTGTATTTACTATTTATGCATTATTTTTTTATTTCAATAATTATATTATGCTAATTATCCTCTTTACTGCTTTAGTATGTCCTATAATCTTTTTTTAATGTCTCGTGATTTGGTCTTTTGATTTATGATTGATTATGTTCCTAACATGATTTATGTACCCTGATACCTCAATATCTCTTATGTATCTAATAACTGCCTGTTGAAAAGGTAACAGTGAATCCATCTAAATGCTTGAAATTCGTTCACTACTACAAGCTGCATCAATATTTCCACTCTCATTTCCAAGGCAGGAATCTATCTTTTTACATAGCCTTACATCTCTTAGAGATTTTGTGTCATCATTATAAACTACTTGACTGTTCTCATTGTCCTCATGGCTAAAGAATTCCTCCTCAGATAAAGTTATATAGTCAAGGTCTATTGAAGTAACACTATCTTGTAATTTATTACCTCCACTTTATTGTAGTGTTCCATTCTTTAATAGCAAAGCTACATTGCATGCATTGTTATCTGCGAATTCATCTTCACTGGAGATAACATCAATTATCTCCCACTTATCCTCTGCCAATTGAACAACACACTTGTCTATGTTTTCAGAGGATTAAGAACAAGAGGGCCCTCTCAAATTTACATTCTTTACTACTTCATCTTTCCCTCCTGTGTTTTCCAAATATGCATTTGTATATTCTAAACCAAAATTTGTCTTGTTTGAACATGAAGTATTTCCAACAAATAATGTGGTTTGCACACAGCCACCCTTAGTTTCATGCAAAGTTTAATCTCTACCATCATCATGAGATATCTCCTCTTGCACTGTGATATTACCACTGCTTCCAGATAAATTATTTTTTCCATGCAATCCATGAAGAGAACTCTCTTCAAAGCATTCATCTTCAGAGTCGGGTATTATGATGACTGGTCCACTTAATTATTTTGCACTCTCAAATTGAAGCACCCGAGGGGTATTGCAATTAGTAACAATACCATAATCAGCAGGACCATAAATACTAATATCTTGTAACTGGGAATCTGCAATAGAGAGAGACAGCATAAATATTTAAAATATTTGAAACATGTAAGAGGTGGTTTTGAAGACTAAATGTTTGGTTCGAGTCCTTCTGATTTTTAAATAGATTCAATCCATTGGTTCAGTACACAAATGGAACTAAGTGGAGATTTTCCATGTGAGAATTTCAAATGTGAAGACACTGTGCATGATAAGGATGGTACAAATTGCAAAATTACATATGAAGTTAGGGAATCTAGAGGATGGAGTCACTATAATAGCTATCTATATAGAAGAGATAGTGAGAAACCTGAAAAACACAAGTCAGTATCAGTTATAGGGTTCGTAGAGATGATGAAAGAGCCAACTGCCAAATACTAACTAGGGGTTGTATGGATTGTAGGGAGGATGAGAGGAGAATTGGTTGCAACAGGTTAGGTGCTCCATGAGTCATAGACATGAAAAAAGGAGTGAATATCACAAGGCAAGTAACACTAATTCTTACCCCAGAGGAAGGAGCAGGTACATAGAAGAAATATCAGATCCAATCAATTTCAGGATACATAGAAGCAAACAAAGAACCAAACTTGGATGTCAAGAAGATAGCAAAATGCATGGGGGATCCAACTGTAGATGCAGAGAACCTTTTCTTGAAACAAGAGCAAGATGCACATGTTAGAATAGAATCTAGATGTATTCCATTTGTTACTTTCCATTTTATCTGAGAGTTGTGATCATAGAAGCTTTTGTTATCATTTGTTCCATATTTGTTAAGTCTTGTTGGTATGGTTTATGTGGTAAACATCTATGATGTGGCCATGATGTCATTCATTCCCTTAGTATTATAGAGGTTGTGTGTTATTGAAAGTTCATGGTGCTATGCTTTTCATAGGTTGGACATGGATCTCGAGGTGATGTCACTATTTTCCCCACACTTATTATTAACAATAGACAATATAGAGGTTGACATCCTTTCTTATTATACATTCTATCTTTTACAAATTCAAGAATAAAATGCAGCAAGCTAACATCCTTCTAAATCTAATTGCAAAAAAATTGGACAAGGGGGTTGTCTTGAAGGTAATTTGTGCAGGATTTTAGGAAACTACTAAGCCAACCGTTTGCTTGAGTGAAGGTGATTTGCTTTATGGGTGGATAAATTCTAGTTGAATATCTATATACCTTGAATTTTCAGGAATAAGGATTTAAAATCCATTATTAAATGCATGGAAGTAACTTTTTTTGTTTCCCAAACTAGATATGGAAACAAATGAATGATTTAAAAATAATGGTGGTTGTTGGCAAGATAAGAAGGAAAACATAACTACCTGCAAGTTATACTAGATGCTTGAACCATATGATATAAATATGTTGTGTTTCTATGGCAGGACTCACCTGAACCATTAAATTGTAGCATTATGAATATGAATTGTTTGCTATTTTTGGCAGGATAATTTTTGGGGTAGGGTTTGTGAGTGGCCTTTGGTTGAAGGTGTTCAATTTATGGGAGATGGTTATTCTAACTGTGAAGGTAAACCTGATCTCTTTTAAATTTCAGTTGTTTCATTATTGGCTCACAGTAGAAAATTCACAATTCACTTTTTCTTCTTTGTGTTGTTTCATCGTGATGATTTTTGAAGTTTTGTTTTTCCTTATTCAATATGTTTTTATCATTGCTTTACTATTTGATGGGATTAGTTCCTGCATGCATGTTTTTTCTGAAATGGAATGTTGATAATAACAATCTTCATGATTTTCAATGATGTCAGTTCATATGGTTTCTTTTAATTTTAAATTTATACAATTTGATTTTATTGAGACTTACAAGTTGTTCCATACAAAATTCATATTACATTCATCACACTAGATGTGTGTGTGTGTGTGTGTGAAAGAAAGAGTGAGATAGACTAGTGGGAAAAAGCAACCAATGGGACAGAGAGAGATGCAATGATTCAAACTGGTTGTAAAGGTGTAGGTGAACAAGGGCGCCATGCACTCTTAAATGTTAATATAGATAACAATTTAAAAATTAATCAAGTAGTAATCTAGAAATTAAATTACAATATACCAAAATCAATCTAAACTTCTTGACACTAAGTCTCAAATTAAGAGATCAAAAGTCATCCAACTCTCAAGAGCCTATTGAGACAATATGCTTCGGGACTCTAAATTCTATATTGTTAGGTGTGAGATGAAGTATGCAGGAAGAAGTTGGTAATGCATTGTTCCATCCTAACAATGCCTCCCTGATTTTGTATCGATTTTTAACCATGCCTCTATTAAGGTTTACAAGGGTGCCTCTAGTGAGGTTTACACAGGTGAAAAATATCAACAAATGTGTTCACAATCGATGGGGGGACTCAGAACTTGGTCAATACAATGCTGAAAGTGAATTGTTTTCTTGCTTTACAATAGTCCTGTAAAACATGTGTACCAGTAATTTGTTTGCATAAGCGAATCTAACAAACTCAATTACATACCTAAACTATAAAAATATTTGGGTGTGAGTAGGCATCAAATAAATGGATCTCAGGATCAGTATCTTGAAATGGAGGGAAAAGTGCTACCATTTGTGAGTGGCAAGGGTAGTGTACTACTTATGAATCCTAGAAATTAGAAGGTTAGATATGCAAATCCTCTTGTTTTGGAATATTGAAAGCTTCAACCTTTGTTTTCTCAATATTGGTTGTCAGTTTTTTATTAGTACAAAAGTAATGAAGGAAGCCCAGTTGCTTTTGCAACTACAAGTCCTCAACTGTATGACGTAGAATCCCCAAATCATCAACATATAGGAAGCTGTGAATAATTATATTTAGAAGGAAAAAGCCATAATTTGGTCCTATATTGGCCTGACCATAATCCTCTTACCGAATTGGGTATAAGCTAAATCAAAGAGGGGAGATGGGACACCTGTGTTTCTATCCAAAGGTGCTGAAAATGATATCTATGAGCCTTCTTTTTTTGTGAATCTGCACCATTAGTTGTGTAGAGTGACACGAGAAATACACTGGTGCTAGCAAAATGTTGTATCGAAGTTTGCAAGAAAATGAATACATGCAAAATAGGCAGTCTAGCAAAAATATGCCTGTTAAATATGTGTTACTGACACATCATGCAATATGCAGGGTTCAATTTGAATTTACAACAGAGAAACATCACTCATCATGAATACATTCAGGTATTTGTTTATCTGTAATATTTTATAGTTTCTCAGGTAGTTGTTTATCTGTAATATTTTATTGTTTTCCTTTTCATTTATGCACATTTTCCTTTGTTAAGAATGAACTTGTAAATTTGACATTGCAACAGGTTGGAAATGGACGAGATGTCGGACTAAAATAGATTGATTTGTTTGAGGGTAAAGTAGCCTAGTGGAAATGGAGAACAGGTTCTCAGAAGAGATATGTATAGACACTCTCAGAGGAGATATGTATAGACTTGGACAGCTCCTTGACTTTTTCAGAATGTTGTCCTTCTACTTTACTATTGTTGATTTTTATGTTGTACGATGGTTAGTAATGAGTTATTTTCTGTAACACATTATTTTTGCAAGTGTTTATGGTTTCATGAGGAAGGTCTATGAAGAAGGACTTCTAATTAGTAAACCAATTGGTAATGGAACATATTAAGTGTTTGTTGTACCACTTTGAAAATTTGATTTGATTTGTACAAAAGAATATGATAATTGTTGTTGCATTACTTTGGAAAATTGTTTTGTAACAAGTTTTGGGTTCATATTAGGCCAGGAATATGCCAAGTTCATGGCTTTTCTTGTTCGAAGAAATTCATTCATAAGTTTTGTTCTTGGGCATTAATGACTGTGTGTTTTCTTGTATGAGAAATATATTTTCATGGAGTAAAATCATTGCTATAATTTCTGCAAGTAAACAATTAAGAAATTGATTTCATGGGGAGAAATCGTAGCGCATAATTCCTACAATACAACCCAGCAAGCAAGTGATCTCACGGAGGAAGAAACATTTCCTGTATTGATTAAGGATGTAGCCTCCCATGCAACCAATCAATGTGTTTGAAGAAATGCTTCGACCAACCAACACATTATGGCAAAATGTTTTAGGCATAAAATAAAATCCCGTGTTTTCCTTATGAATGGTGCATTTCCTTTGCCAACATAACTTTGGGTGGGAAATGGTTGTGGGGTTAATTCAAGACATTTTTGGGCATGGAATCTCTTGACCTTGGATGCACTTACCTTTCTTCCTATAGATAATTGTGACATCAATCCCTTTATATGAGAAAATCACTCCCCACAAAAACTTCATAACATTGATGGTTATGATCTTATGAAAATGTTTTTGGTTGCGAGATGAAATCAATCTTATTCTTTGAAGTTTTTCTTCTACATTTTTTTGTTATATATGTTGGATTTGAAAATATTCATGTTAATATCATTGGATTTTAAGAAATCTTACTTAGAGTGGCACTCAAATAACAAAAGCATGCCAATATTTTCTGTGATTATTCTTATATAATTTTTGTATATGTTGGATTTTGGTTGAAATACATTGTTGGGGACAGCTTGGAAGTTTTAAAACTTACCATTGCATGGACAGTAGCTATAACATTTCAATTAAATTGTTTACTCAAGGGGGAGATTGGATTGTCGAACACACTAATGCTTGGATTGGTTATCATTGAAAATATTTGTTTGTGTAGACTGTGATAAATTAACAGACAAAATAATGATTATCAAGTTACTATAGATACATAATGGCTTACCTTGTAATAGTCCTTCAAGTATTTCAAATTCATTTATTAAGTGCACAAATGACTTGAAGGACTAGTACAGGGTAAGCTATTATGGATCTATAGTAACTTGATAATCATTACTTTGTATGCTTGAATGATGCAAATTTTGTTTGAATATAATCATTATCAAGTAGTAAAAACTTCTTAAAGGGTGCTAGCTCAATGGTAGAGCACCTACCTAACTATAGGCAGGAGGTTGGTGGTTTGATTCCTCCATACCCTATCATAAATTTGTGACTATGAAAACGACTAAATTCCCATATATACGACTATTAGTAGCTAATTTGCCGTATTTTATAGCGTGACTAACGTTTAGTCATATTTAGCTTTGTCATTAATATGTTATCATCTAGTAGTTTATTTAGTCATATATTTGGTCATTAATTGCTGCAATCAGTTACTAAATCAGTGACTAAATCCATGACTAAATCAATGACTATCAATGACTAAATCATTGACTATCAATGAATAAATCAATGACTAATAAGTCAAGATATTAATGACTAAGTGAAATACGACTAGCTATAAGATAGTGGAAATTAGCTACTATTAGTTGTCGACTAAAAAATAGTCGTTTATAGCCTGATTTTAGTTATTAATTTCTCATTTTGTACTAGTGACCTCATGGCCATGAGCCTGGATCGGCCTTGGTAGGAAACGCAACATGCATATTTTATTGTTTTAAGCAAATTAGAGTTGTGACAGTGTAGAGATTTAAATTATGGTTTTTAAGGTCAGGGTTTACTGTCGTGTGCTTGGTAGCTACAACTCGACCATTATGCAAATACCCAATCGGTAATTAGTTGTGGTATGTTACTCTGCGTGTTTGGTTCTGTTAGCGTAACTTATAATTGGTGTAATATTTTGGTTTATGTGGGATCTTTTAAGGGCACACTACTACATTTCGATCCAAAATCCGACGGTTACTTTCGACGGCGCGTGGATTATTTCTTTTAAACCTACCAAAAATTAGAAAGTTAAATTTTTTTTTAAAAATTTTGGTTATAAGCGTCGCTTAAGCGACGGCTAGGCTCATAAGCGTCGCTTAAGCGATGGCTAGCCTAGCAAGCGTCGCTTAAGCAACGGCGCCTTGAGTGAGTGGCATTACCATGCTTTTCGCCTCTTGCTACATATTTGGTGACTAGTTGTTCTTGGCCGTTCATTTGATGGGTTTGGAAGGTCTTTAGCATGCTGGGTTATACCTCATTAAATCTCAAACGAGTTGAAATATCAAACATGGGTTTGGCCATCCAATGACCTAGTCCTCAGACTGGTCTAATTTAATATGCAGCTGTAATGCACATGGCAACTTCAGGGATTCACAACAACAGCATGTCGGCATTTCTAAAGTCTGTTCTTACACTTCACAATCCAAGGAGATGGGTAACCAGCGCTGCTCTTCGCACCATACAAGACAAGGCCATGGACGCGAGCGAGGAGGATCTTACAACACTATGTAATCAGGGCTGCCTCAGAGAGGCTCTGGAGACTCTGTATCTCATGGATCCCCAACGAGTTACCATAGACTCTTCTACCTACGATTCTCTCTTGCAGCGTCGATTACAGGGCCCTACCAGAGGCCAAACTGGTCCACGCCCACATCATTCTCACTGGATTCAAATTTCCTCGTGTTCCATTGCATAACAGACTTGTAAACATGTATGCTAAGTGTGG
>LPNX011143464.1:0-10655 GCA_001517045.1 Pseudotsuga menziesii
ATATATATATAGATATAGATATATGTATAACCTTTATAACCCCCAATATAATTCTTCCTATATGCATCTCTCTCTAAACTCTAACTCCCAATAAACCTCTCTCTCTTTCTCTAAACCCCGAACCACCAATCCATCTCTCTCTCTCTATTGATATCTAAACCCCTATCCCCATATCTCTCCTTCTATCTAAACCCCTAACCCTCAATCCATCTCTCCCTCTAAGCCTCTAACCCAAAATCCCTCTCTCTCTCTAAACCCATAACACCCCCCTCTCTCTCTTTCCATCTATATATGTATCTATTTAAACCCCTAAATCCAAATCTCTCTCTCTCCCACCAAAAACCATACACACTACCCTTATGATCACTCTTTATCTTTAAGCCTGTATTAACCCCCAATCTCTCTCTCTCTCTCTCTCTCTCTCTCTCTCTCTCTCTCTCTCTCTATGTGTGTGTGTGTGTGTGTGTGTAAGTTTACAATGTGCTTCTCTCTCTAAACTCATATACTCCGATCTCTCTCCCTCTCTCTAAACAACTAACCTTCAATCTCTCTCCCCCCCCTCTCTTAGTCTTAACCCCTAGCCTATAATCTTCCTCTCTCTATTTCTCTCTCTAAACCCCTAACAACCAATCGATCTCTCTTTCACCTATAATATCTCTCTCTAAAGCCCTACCCTCTAATCTCTCTCTCTATCTATAAACTTAATCTCTAATCTCTCTCTCCCCCTCTCCCCATATCTATATCTATACATATGTAAACCCTTAAACCCATATGTCTTTCTCTTAGTAAAACCCTATCCAACAACCCCCCTCTCACTCTAATTCCCTAATAAAAATCCCTCTCTCTCTTTCTCTCTAAAAACCTAACCCCCAATCTCTCTCTCTCTCTCTCTCTCTCTCTCTCTATGCTCAACCTCTCTCTCTCTCTCTCTCTCTCCCCCCACCACTAACCATCAATTATTCCCTCATGATCTCTCTATATCTCTTAACCCATATTAACCTCTAATCTCTCTCTCTCTCTCTCAAGAACCAACCTCAAATACCTCACACACTCTCTAAACCCATCTCCTCCAATCACTCTCTTTCTATCTATAAACACCTAACCTTCAATATATTCCTCTTTTTAGCTCTCTCTCTAAACCCTTAAAAACTTCTTTGTCTCCCTTTAACCTTTAATCTCTCTCTCTCCCTCCCTCTTTAAACCCCTAACCAATAATCTCTCTCCCTCTAAATCTCTAACCCCCAATCCCTATTTCTCTATACACCCATAACCCCCACTCTCTCTCTCTTTCTCTCTTTCCCTCTCCATAAACCCTTTACTCCCAATCTCTCTCTATTTCTCACACAATCTCTCTCTCCAAACCCCTATCGCATCAATCCCAACCTCTCTCTCTCTCTCTCTCTCTCTCTCTCTCTAAACCCACAAACTCCATTCTCTCTCTCACACACTATGAAATCCATAACACCTTACCCTTATTCTCTCTCTCTAAACCCCTAACCTCCAATATCTCTCTTTTTATAGCCTTATCGTCCAATATATCTCTCTCCGCACCCACAACGTCGACTCTCTGTCTTTCTGTCTTTCTCTCTCTCTCTCTCTAAACTCCTAACTCCAAATCTCTCTCTATTTTTCACTCTCTCTCTAAAACCCTAACCTCCAATATATATTTCTCGCTCCATGAGCACCATAAACTCTAATATCTCTCTACATATATCTAAAACCCTAACCCCTAATATTTATCTCTCCCTTTCCTACCACTAACCATATATTCTCCTCTCTGATCTCTCTCTATATCTTAACCCATATTAATTTCAAATCTCTCTCTCTCTCTCTCTCTCTCTCTATAAATGTATAACCCCCAATATCTCTCCATAGACACCTAAACCTCAATGTCTCTCTCTCTCTCTTAAACCCTAATCCTAAACTCTTTCTCTCTAAACTGCTAACCCCCATTCTCTCTCTTTGTTTAAATCCCTATCCCCCATTCTCTCTCTTTCTATCTATCTTGCTAACATGAATCTCTCCCTCTCTCTGCCTATCCCTCCTCTCTGTTTCTCTCTCTCACCATTGTGCACCCACCTAGACCTCCCCTATTTTATCTCTCTCTTCATGCACCACTAACCATCCATACTTACCCAGTGATCTCTCTCTATATAAAGTGATCTTAACTTCCATTCTCTCTCTATTTCTCTCTGACTTACTCTAAATCCCTAACCCCCAATCTATATCTATAAAAGTATAACCTCCAATATATATCTCTCTCCAAGCCCCTACCCTCAATTATCTCTCACACACTCTCTCTAAACACCTAACCCCTAATATATGTCTTTCTATATATCTCTCTCTCCACAAACCCCTAACACCCAATCAATCTCTCTCTCTAAAAACATAACTACAAATCCTTCACTCTCTATCTCTCTAAAACCCTAACCCCCAATCTCTCTCTCTCTAAACCCATAACACCCAATCCTCTCTCTCTTTAAACCCAAAACCCTTGATCTCTCTCTCTCTCTCTTTAAACCCGCTAACCCCCAATATTTCTCTTTTAATATCTCCCTCTCCCCATACTCTCTATCTCTAAACCCTTAATGCCTAATCTCTCTCTCTCTCTCTTTCTCTCTCTCTCTTAAAACCATAACCCACAATCTCTATCCTTATTTAAGCTGATAAGCCCTAATCTCTCTCTCTTTAAACCCATAACCCCTAGTCTCTCTCTCTATAAACCCATAACCTAGAATATTTATGTTTCTCTCTCTCTAAATGACTAACCTCTAATCTCTTCCTCTCTCTCTCTCTAAACCTCTAACCTCAAATACCTCTCTTTCTATCTTTGTATATAAATCCCTAATCTCAATACTCTCTATCTCTCTAAACCACTAACTTGATTCTCTCTCTTTCTTTAAAACCCTAACCCCCAATGACTCTCTCTCTCTATCTCTCTCTAAACCCCTATGAAATTCTAATATCTCTCTCTAAATCACTAACCAAAAATCACTCTCTCTAAATTCCTACCCTCCAATCTCTCTCTCTAAAAATCCCTAACCCCAATCTTTATCTCTCTCTCTCTCTCTCTCTCTCTCTCTCTATGTCTACACCTTTCACTCCTAATCTCTCTATATTTTTGTCTCACATTAATCCCCAAAACTCTAATCTATCTCCCTCTCGAAACTCATAACTTGCAATATCTCTCTCTTAACCCTTAACGACCAATCTCTCTATCCCTACCTAATCCTAAAACCCACAATTTATCTCTCCCCCCCGCTCTCTCTCTCTTTAAATTAGTAATTCCAAATGTCTTTGTTTATCTCTCTCTCTCCCCTGCTAAAATACTAACCTCTAATATCTATACTATGCCAATCCCACTATCATTTATACCTCGAAAGAGAACTAGAAAATCCCCACAACTGTTCAACTTTGTCCAAAATGCCCACTTGGAATGTCACTGTTTAAAGAAAATGAAAAGAAATTGAAAACATGAAAGTAATAATTTACTCTACCTGTCTATTGGATGCAGAGTCCCATAGTTGTACAACATAATTAGTCAAGCACATGCAATAAAATTATAAATGGACAAAAATAAGAAAACAATGTGATTTAGACCTTCCGTTATATACTCAGATATATATTATGATCACACTTTGTCTCTTAAGAGACAAGTCACTAATGAAACAATGGACATACCTGAGAGAGAGATAGATAGGTAGTTGTAGGGCAGAGTGAGACAAATACAAACCTCAAGGTATTAATCAAAACACTCTAGAAATTAGGATGAACTTTCAATCCTATTGATGAAATAAATGACATAGTTTTAGGACAATCATACATCAAGAAAATATAAGCTCCTTTCAAATGTGTAGAGGAATCCTTAAGACGCACTCTATCTCCAATATCTCTCTCTATCTCTACACCCATAAGCCCCACTCTCTATCTCTCTCCTTATTGCTTTCTCTCTTTGATCCCCTAACTACCAATATCTCTCTATTTCTCACTCTCTCTCTAAACCCCTACCCCATCAGCATCAATCTTTCTCTCTATGAACACCATAAATCTTAATCACTCTCTCTCTATCTATCTGAAATCCTGACCTCGAATCTCTCTCTCTCTCTGTCTCCCACCACTAACCATCAATTATCCCATCATTATCTCTCTCTATCTTTTAACCCATATTAACCTCTCTCTCTCTCTCTCTCTCTCTCTCTATCTCTATCTCTCTCTCAATCAAGATGCAACCCCAAGTATCTCGTACTCTCTCTAAACCCATATCCTCAAATCTCTCTCTCCCTTTCTAAACACCTAACCTTCAATATATCCCTCCTTCTCTCTCTCCCATTCCCTCTAAATCCCTAACCCATAATATCCATCTTTTTATCCCTCTCTCTAAACCCCTAACAACTAATTGGTCTACATTTAACCTTTAATCTCTCTCTCTCTCTCTAAATGCCTAACCCCCAATCTCTCTCTCTCTCTCTAAATTCCGAACCCAAAATATTTCTCTCTCTAGAAACCTAAAGGTTAATGTCTCTTTCTCTCTCTAAACCCCTAACAACTAGTTGGTCTCCCTTTAACCTTTAATCTCTCTCTCTCTCTCTAAATGCCTAACCCCCTATATCTTTCTCTCTAGACACCTCTACCTGAATCTCTCTCTCTCTAAACTGCTAACCCCTATTCTCTCTCTTTGTTTAAACCCTTATCCCCCATTGTCTCTCTCTCTCTAACCCACTAACCTGAATCTCTAACCAATAACTATCCATACTTATCTAGTGATCTATCTCTCTAAACTGGTATTAACTTCCATTCTCTCTCTATCTCTCGTTGGTTACTCTAAATCCATAACCCCTAATCTCTCTCTCTCTCTCTCTCTAAGCCCCTACACTCAATTATCTCTCACATACTCTCTATATACATATAACTCCCAATATCCATCTTTATATATCTTTCTCTGTAAACACTAACAACTAATTAGTCTCTCTCTCTAAACCCAGAAATTCCAATACCTCACTCTTTATCTCTCTAAAACACTAAGCCGAACCTCTCTCTCTCTCTCTCTCTTATTATCTATATCTCTTTCTCTAAACCCCTAACAATAAATATTTCTTCTCTCTCTAAATTCCTACCCCATCACCACCAATCTCTATTTGTCTATGAACACCATAAACCTTAATCGCTCTCTCTATCTATCTAAAACCATGACCCCAAATCTCTCTCTCTCTCTCTCTCTCTCTCTCTCCCCCCCCGCCACCACTAGCCATCAATTCTCACATCATTATCTCTCTCTATCTCTTAACCCATATTAACCTCCTCTCTCTCTCTCTCTCTCTCGCTTGGTCAAGATGCAACCCCAAATATCTCATACTCTCTCTAAACCCATTTCCTCCAAACTCTCTCTCTCTCTCCCTCTCTAAACACCTCACCCTCAATCTCAGCCTCTTTCTCTCCCTCTCTTTCCCTCTAAACCCCTAACTCGTAATATCCCTCTTTCTATCCATCTCTCTAAACCCCCAACAACTACTTGGTCTCCCTTGAACCTTTAATCTCTCTCTCTCTCTCTCTCTCTCTCTCTAAATGCCTAGCCCCCAATATCTCTCTCTATAAACACCTAAACATTAATCTCTCTCTCTAAACCCCTAACAACTAATTGGTCTCCCTTTAAACCTTTAATCTCTCTCTCTCTCTCTCTCTCTCTCTCTCTAAATTCCTAACCCCCTATATAACTCTCTCTAGACACCTAAACTTGAATCTCTCTCTCTCTCTCTCTCTCTCTCTCACACACACACACACACACACATACACACACAACTTCTAAACCCCATTCTCTCTCTTTGTTTGAGCCCATATCCCCCTTTCTCTCTCTCTCTCTCTCTCTCTCTCTAGCCACTAACCTAAATCTCTCTCTATCTCTAGCCCACTAAAATGAATCTCTCTCTCTCTCTCTCACCCTGCTCTCTTCATCTCTCTCCCCCCTCTCTCTATCTCCCTCTCTATCCATTGCGTACCCACCTAGAACTCCCCTATTTTATCTCTCTCTTCATGCACCACTAACCATCCATACTTACCCAATTATCTCTCTCTCCCTTTAAACCGGTATTAACTTCCATTCTCTCTCTATCTTTCTTTGACTTACTCGAAATCCCTACCCCCAATCTCTCTATCTATAAAAATATAACCTATAATCTCTCTCTCTCTCTAAATCCCTACACTCAATTATCTCTCACATACCCACTCTAAACACCTAACCCCCAAACTCCCTCTTTCTATATCTCTCTCCATAAACCTCTAACAACTAATCAGACTCTCCCTCTAACCTCAATTTCTCTCTTTCTAAACCAACAACTTCCAATCCATCACTCTCTATCTCTGTGAAACCCTAAACCCAACCTCTATCCCTCTCTCTCTTTCTATCTTTAAACCCCTAACCAATACCAAGACCTAAACCCCTCCCTATAAGGCAAGGAATTATTCTTTTCAATTCAAGGTATTAAGCTTAAAGGTATTAAGCTTAAAGTTATTAAGGAAGTATAAGTAACTATTATTTTCCCTATCATAGGTAAACTATAGCAACCTTATTATTTCACATTTTTCTTGGGCCCTAGGATGGATATTCTCTTTTTTCAATTTGGGATGGGGAATCAACAATTTGAAATGGGGGGCTACTCAATAATTCAACTTCTCTCTCTCTCTCTCTCTTGGTCAGGATGCAACCCCAAATATCTCATACTCTCTCTAAACCCATTTCCTCCAAACTCTCTTTCTCTCCCTCTCTAAACACCTCACCCTCAATATTAGCCTCTTTCTCTCCCTCTCTTTCCCTCTAAACCCCTAACTCATAATATCCCTCTTTCTATCCATCTCTCTAAACCCCCAACAAATAATTGGTATCCCTTTAACCTTTAATCTCTCTCTCTCTCTCTCTAAATGCCTAGCCCCCAATATCTCTCTCTATAGACACCTAAACATTAATCTCTCTCTCTAAATTCCTAACCCACTATATCTCTCTCTCTAGACACCTAAACTTGAATCTCTCTCTCTCTCTCTCTCTCTCTCTCTCTCTCTCTCTCACACACACACACACACACACAACTTCTAAACCCCATTCTCTCTCTTTGTTTGAGCCCATATCCCCCTTTCTCGTGATCTCTCTCTCTAGCCACTAACCTAAATCTCTCTCTCTCTCTCTAGCCCACTAAAATGAATCTCTCTCTCTCTCACACCCTACTCACTTCATCTCTCCCCCCCTCTCTCTATCTCCCTCTCTATCCATTTTGTACCCACCTAGAACTCCCCTATTTTATCTCTCTCTTCATCCACCACTAACCATCCATACTTACCCAATTATCTCTCTCTCCCTTTAAACTGGTATTAACTTCCATTCTCTCTCTATCTCTCTTTGACTTACTCTAAATCCCTACCCCCAATATCTCTATCTATAAAAATATAACCTATAATATCTCTCTCTCTCTCTAAACCCCTACCCTTGATTATCTCTCACATACCCACTCTAAACACCTAACCCCCAAACTCCCTCTTTCTATATCTCTCTCCATAAGCCTCTAACAACTAATCAGTCTCTCCCTCTAACCTCAATTTCTCTCTTTCTAAACCCACAACTTCCAATCCATCACTCTCTATCTCTATGAAACCCTAAACCCAACCTCTATCCCTCTCTCTCTTTCTATCTTTAAACCCCTAACCAATACCAAGACCTAAACCCCTCCCTATAAGGCAAGGATTATTGTTTTCAATTCAAGTTATTAAGCTTAAAGGTATTAAGGAAGCATAAGTAACTATTATTTTCCCTATCACAGGTAAACTATAGCAACCCTATTATTTCATGTTTTTCTTGGGCCCTATGATGGATATTCTCTTTTTTCAATTTGGGATGGGGAATCAACAATTTGAAATGGGGGGCTACTCAATAATTCAACTTCTCTCTCTCTCTCTTGGTCAGGATGCAACCCCAAATATCTCATACTCTCTCTAAACCCATTTCCTCCAAACTCTCTCTCTCTCCCTCTCTAAACACCTCACCCTCAATCTTAGCCTCTTTCTCTCCCTCTCTTTCCCTATAAACCCCTAACTCGTAATATCGCTCTTTCTATCCATCTCTCTAAACCCCCAACAACTAATTGGTCTCCCTTTAACCTTTAATCTCTCTCTCTCTCTCTAAATGCCTAACCCCCAATATCTCTCTCTATAGACACCTAAACATTAATCTCTCTCTCTAAACCCCTAACAACTAATCGGTCTTTCTTTAAAATTTTAATCTCTCTCTCTCTCTCTCTCTCTCTCTAAATTCCTAAACCCCTATATATCTCTCTCTAGACACCTAAACTTGAATCTCTCTCTCTCTCTCTCTCTCTCTCTCTCTCTCTCTTTCTCTCTCTCTCTCTCTCTCTCTCTCACACACACACACACAACTTCTAAACCACATTCTCTCTCTTAGTTTGAGCCCATATCCCCCTTTCTCTCTCTCTCTCTCTAGCCACTAACCTAAATCTCTCTCTCTCTCTAGCCCACTAAAATGAATCTCTCTCTCTCACCCTGCTCTCATCATCTCTCTCCCCCCTCTCTCTATCTCCATCTCTATCCATTGTGTACCGACCTAGAACTCCCCTATTTTATCTCTCTCTTCATGCACCACTAACCATCCATACTTACCCAATGATCCCTCTCTCCCTTTAAACCGATATTAACTTCCATTCTCTCTCTATCTCTCTCTGACTTACTCTAAATCCCTACCCCCAATCTCTCTATCTATAAAAATATAACCTATAATATCTCTCTCTCTCTCTAAACCCCTACCCTCGATTATCTCTCACATACCCACTCTAAACACCTAACCCCCAAACTCCCTCTTTCTATATTTCTCTCCATAAACCTCTAACAACTAATCAATCTCTCCCTCTAACCTCAATTTCTCTCTTTCTAAACCCACAACTTCCAATCCATTACTCTCTATCTCTATGAAACCCTAAACCCAACCTCTATCCCTCTCTCTCTCTCTCTTTGTCTCTAAACCCCTAACCAATATTATATATCTCTAAACCCTTAACCCCTAATCTCTCTCTCTCTCTCTCTAAACCCATAACCTCTAATATCTCTCTCTAAACCTGTAACACCCAATCATCTCTCTCTAAAACCAAACAAAAAAAATCTCTCTCTCTAATCCCCTAGACCCATAAACTCTAATCTCTCTCCATCAATTTAACACCTAACCTTCAATATCTCTCACTCTCCCCCTGTCTATGTCTTAACCCCTAACCCATAATATTCCTCTCTCTCTCTATATCTCTCTCTAAACTCCCAACAATGAATCAATGTCTCTCTTTAACCTCTAATCCCTCTCTCTCTCTCTCTATAAACACCTAAACACAATATCTTTGTCTTTATGTATAGTCTTAACCTCCAATCTCTCTCTCCCCCTCTCCCCATATCTATATCTATACATTTCTAAACCATTAACCCCGTCTCTCTCTCTCTCTCTCTATGAAACCCTAACTAACAATCTCTCTCTCACTCTAAATCCCTAACCCCAATTCCTCTCTCTCTCTCTCTTTCTCTAAAATCCTAACCCACAATCCATCTCTCTATAAACCCCTAAAACCCCCCTCCCCACCCTCTCTCTCTCTCCCACCACTAACCATCAATGTGCCATCAATTCTCCCCTCATGCTCTCTCTCTATCTCTTAACCTATATTAACCACCAATCTCTCTCTCTCTCTCTCTCTCTCTCTCTCTCTCTCTCTCTCTCTCAAGAACCAACCCTAAATAGCTCACATTCTCTCGAAATGCATGTCCTCCAATCTCTCTCTCTCCATCTCTAAACACCTAACCTTCAATCTCTCCCTCTCTCTCCCTCTAAACCCGTAACAACTAATTGGTATCCCTTTAACCTTTAATCTCTCTCTCCCTCTCTCTAAACCCCTAACCAATAATCTCTCTGTCCCTCTAAATATCTAACCCCCAATCCATATTTCTCTCTACACCCATAACCCCCACTCTCTCTTTATTTATCCACAAACCTTTTACTCCCAATGTCTCTCTCTCTCTCTCTCTCTCTCTCTCTCTCTCTCTCTCTCTCTCTCTAAACCCTTAACCTCCAATCTCTCTCTTTTTATAGCCTTAACCTCCAACATATCTCTATGTATCTACACCCACAAGCCCCATTCTCTCTCTCTCTCTCTCTTTGTCTCTTTGTCTCTCTCTAAACCGCTAACTCCCAATATCTTTCTATTTCTCACTCTCTCTCTAAACCCCTACCCCATAACCACCAATCTCTCTCTCTTTGTGTGAACACCATAAACCTTAATCCATTTCTCTCTATCTATCTGAAACCCTGACCCCCCCTCTCTCTCCCACCACTAACCATCAATTCTCCCCTTGTAATCTCTCTCTATGCCTAACCCATAGTAACCTCCAATCTCTCTCTCTCTCTCTCTCTCTCTCTCTCTCTCAGTCTCTCTAAAATCATCTCGTCTTATCGGTATCTCTCTCCCTCTCTAAACACCTAACCTTCAATCTCTCCCTCATTTTTCCCCTCTCTTTCCCTCTAAACCCCTAACCTGTAATATCCCTCTTTCCATCTCTCTCTCTAAACCCCTGACAATTAATTGGTTACCCTTTAACCTTTAATCTCTCTCTCTCTCTCTCTCTCTCTC
>LPNX011143465.1:14523-37406 GCA_001517045.1 Pseudotsuga menziesii
GTATGTATCCAATAATTCCTTTAGCCATCTTGAATTGGACACACAAAACTACCAATGCTGAACTTCAATATACGTCGACATTTTTTTTCACCATTAAGTAGTTTACTGGTTGGTTAAGAGGGGGTGGTAACATTCCCCTTACTACGATTCAATTCCTACCAAGAGTTTGGTATGTTTTACTTTGTGATATAGAGAGAGATCTGGGTTTGGAGTTTTCTTTGAAGTGCAACAAAATGTCCAACCTATTGATAGGTGGTGGATTCCCAACACTTATGTAGAGACGAATCACAAAACTGATGTGTCGTAGTTATGCGGTGCAAATTGGTAGGTGATGGATGATGCGTCAATCTAAAATTATGCCACACATCATTTGTGTGTTAATGTGTAAAAGGGTCCATGTGCAAGTTAAGGCCATGTGGCTTGTTAAGGTGGCAACGCCATGGAATCTACACGGGGTGCCTTATTGTAGGAGAAACACCCTTGGTGTTATTGTCTTTGAGTTTGATAGTAAGAAGCTTCATTTAGTCAAGGAAAGAAGGGACACAAGCACATGGTGTGGTTGGGCATACTATCAACAGATGGAGCACAAAGAGGTACAACCACCTATCCTACATGCACAATGAAGAGAGAAAGTTAATGCATATAACAATATTGGTGATGGCGATTGCTAGAGTTTATTATGTGGAAAGAGGGACATAGGTGACAGTGACAACTACATGAGGAGGGGCTTGTGCATTTTTTTACACCCACAAGGAAGACAATGCTCTCCTAAGCAAGACTGCAAAGAAGTGTCCAAAAAATAAAAGCTTGTGCAAAAAAAGAGAGTGCCAACAACCAAAACGAGCATGTAGCCAAAGCTAAGGAGTAGAAGGTTGAGGCGTTGGAGGTCACAAAAAAGGTGGACCACCACAAAAATATTGAAAAAAAGGGGGCTATGAGGGAAAAATCTTTAAAATGGACACAAAATGGGTCAGATCGTTCCCAAAAAGATCACAAACGACTCTATTAGTAACCATAACAAGGTACCCCAAAAAACAAGAGTGGACTTCAAGCTCACATAACGAATGCACACAATACACTAAAAAAGACGTCCGAAAAGTATCATTAAACAACAAAATGATGGCTGAAAAAAAAAATTAGAGTGCATAGTTTGTGAGAAAATTTTATCAACAAAGTTAATTTACCCATTTTAAATGGAATACCACGACATAAAACTTTAGATTTTATGCAAATAAGTCATATTTCAACCAAATGAATGGGAAATCACAATTTAATGTAAACATTTGAAACGCCATGGAATTCTTGGTTTTTCTCCACAATGCACAAATATTGTTGAAATGAACAATAATCTTAGATATTCAAAGTCTGAAAACAAGGAATCCAATATCCTCGTCCAAAACCAAAACAAGTATTCTATAAATCTCTTCAAATGATCAATATCTCTACTCGGGCCGTCCATACAAAACAATAGAAAAATTTTGCAAGCATTTAAAAAAATCCCCCCAAATTTCCATGGGCTAATCAAAATTGACGTTGACACCTTCCAAGAGGCTTTGTACCCCTAATGGCTTGACATCTCTCTTTACAGGTTGATCAGGTCCATCCAAGACACCCCTCACCTCCACTCATGGTTATTCTCTTCTACAAGCCCTTGGCTCTCGATCTGTGGTCGTGGATCCTTCCAAATCCCATCAATTTGTTCCTTATTGTTTGATAGCAAGAAGCCTCCTTTCTTCAAGGAAAGAAGTGACAGAAGCATGTGGTGTGGTTTTGGATACTATTAACAAATGGAGCTCAAAGAGGTACAACCACCTATCCTACATGCACAATGAAGAGAGAAAGTTAATTCATATAACAATATTGGTGATCTCGGTGGATAGAGTTTATTATGTGGAAAGTGGCACATAGGTGACAATGACAACTACAACAGGAGGGGCTTGTGCAATTTTCTACACCCACAAGGAAGACAATGCTCCCATAAACAAGACAGCAAAGAAGCATCCAAAAAATAAAAGCTTGTGTCAAAAATAGAGTGCCAACAACCAAAATGAGCATGTAGCCAAAGTTATGGAGCACAAGGCTGGGGCATTGGAGGTCACAAAAAAGGTGGACCACTACAAGAAGATTGAAAAGAAGAGGGGCTATGAGGGCAAAAGCCTTAAGATGGACCCAAGATGGGTCAAAGCATTCGCAAAAAAATGACAAATGACTCTAGTAGTAAGCATAAGAAGGTACCCCCCCAAAAAAGAGTGGACCACGATGATCACATAACCATGGCATAAAAAATACACCACAAAAGATCATAAAACAACAAAACCATGGCCCCAAAACCAAAATAGAATACATAATTTGAGAGAAAATTTTATCAACAAAGTTAATTTAACCATTTTAAATGGAATGTACCAAAACATAAAAGTTTAGATTTGGTGCAAATGAATGGGAAACCACAATGTAACAAACATTTGAAACGCCATGGAATTCTTGGTTTTTCTCCAGAGTGCAGAAATATTGCTGAAATGAACAATAAGCTTAGATATTCAAAGTCTAAAAACATGGAATCCAGGGTGTGAGTCCATAACGAAAACAAGAACAAGGGTTCTATAAAGCCCTTCAAATGATCAATATCTCTACTAGGGCCATCCATATACACAAAATTGAGGTTGACACCTTGCAAGAGGTTTTGTACCCTTAATGGCTTCCAAGGTCTCTCTACAAGATGATGATATTCATGTACAAGACACCCGTGACCTCCGCTCGTGGTTGTTCTCTTCTCCAGTCCCTTGGCTCTCGATCTGTGGTCATGGATCCTTCCAAATATCATCAATCTATTCCTGAAACCACCACCCTCTTCCACGAATATGTCATGACCTTAGATTATTATTAGCTACATATTTTATCTTTATGTTAATTCAATTTTAATATTATTTTATTTTATTTATCATATTATTGTTTTTTATATTTTAAAGAATAGGATTAAGCTTCATATAACTATTGTTATTTCAAGAGTAAATTTATCTCCATATAAAAATAGAAAGAGACTGTATACCAATAGAAAAGATAAAAATAAAATATAAAAGTTTTATATCAGATACATGCAAAATACTAAAGTAATTATAAAGATAATGTGGTCACCTAATCTGCCTAGTAATATATGAATGAAACCTGTAAACCTACTCTACCCTTGTAACCTATTATTCAACAGCAATCTGCGTCATCATCGCCATCGCTAAAATATTGCCTCTCACCATCGTTAACATACTGCATATTGGCGTCGCTAAAGTAGTTCACTCCACTATTCTGCTCGTGTATATAGTTCATTTCAGTATTTTGTTCGTGTAGAAGCGTCGTTGACCGCTCGTGGTCATCCCAATCCCGCACAGCCCGATCAGGTGGCAACGGCCTGCTGGGCTGAATACATCTTAGTTCACCCTCAATCTTGGAGTGCGAGATGGGAGTGGGAGTTTCCCTTTTGGGTTCTGCTTTTCCATTCGCATGCTCCTCTAGGTTCACTTGTTCTAATTCTTTACAAACAACAACTCCAACCTGGTTCTTGATTGTCCATGCATTACGAACACTCTCCTCCTTTTTCAATGGCGAGGGGGATGAGATATTGGATCCGAGCTGGAATGAATTAATGCTTTTCCCTTCATCATCTTTGGCTACAAGGAATGAGTGATTTGGTCTCTGTGGTGTGAGAACAAGCATTTCTCTACGAGGAAGCTCTTTCTTGTCTTCCTTTGTTATCAGGGTAGGAAGCTTGGACTTCACCTCTTTCTTCCCATAAATGTCGTCGAGATTCAGGGGGTGAACTTCTTACTCCCTCCTCCCATTTAGATTTCAATAACACCACCCCTATCGGAAAGTTCGATATCAATAACCCTCAGCAAATCGGAGACGGATCACCTCTAATCCTGCAGGAAATGATATCTAACGTTTCTTTTCAGTGAAAAATGTGAAGACTGAATCCAATCAATCAATCTGAATGTTAAGTTAACGAAGCAAAAATTTGAATGCCTAAAATCGTGAATCCTTGTAAATAAATAGTCTTCTCTCTCTGCATTGCTTTAACAATTTTGGGAAGTCGGATAGCGCGACGGATTGATGATTTTGGGAAATTGTGTGGAGCATAATAATTATAGGAAGTGATTTAGGAGGTGGTTTTATTGCTTTTACTTTGAATTATGCAGTAGCTTGAGGATGTTGTTGATTTTTGCCACAAATACCTTGTCTAGAACCTAAACTTATATCTAGCATTACTTAGAATTTGGATAATATTCAAAACTTATGCTCTCCAAACATACGATCGAAGCTTCAAAAATTTATTTTCCTCATGCTTTGCCTCCGGATGAGGCCAAATAAGAACACAAACAACTCTATTGGATGATATAAAAGTTCAAATATTTTCATTGGTTGAAATAAATGTTGAAAACAAGATGCTTAGAATACTTTGGTTAAATATTTTTTTTCAAGCCAGGAATAATAGAAACGGTGGCAAGCCGAATCATAGAGTCCATGTAGCCGTGGGAAGGGACTAATAATAAGGCATGCTTCTAGCAGTACTGTACTTTTAGGAGTCCCACCAGTTTGAGCTTATAGTTAGATAAATAGTTTTATTCATGTAGTTTAAAGTTCTTAAAAATATCAGGTTCGATAAGCGGTTAACCTTCTCACTCACTAAGCAAGTAAAACTGTTTATGAAACTTAAACATCAAACTGAAGTCTACTGCTTATCGGTGAGACTCCTAAAAGTACACTACTGCTAGAATCATAAAAACTATTTCTAAAATCAGCGAGGTCCTGACCAATAGTGCCATAAAAGAGGAATGGTTTTAGAATTCGACATAAACATCAAGCCACTTTTGATCACAATGGATCTACATATAAGGGTAGAGAGATTGAGCACATTTCTTGGAGCATCCAAATCGAAGGTCCGGAGTTTTGCACTGACGAAATATTGCTGGATGTATATCTTGGCCGAGGTTTTCGGAAACGTCTATACCGCTCACCTTTCATGCTTTCGGCAAATTTTTGACCCCATCAAAGAAAACAAAATGGATTGGGTGTAGATATTCTATTCCTGGCTTGACTTTAGAAACAAACAATTATGTAATTAAGGCTGAGCTTATCATTATATTAAAATATCGAGGCTTATTTTAGGTTGTTCGCTGAGCCACTGATATGCACTGCCATCTTTTTGTATTTTTAAATGCAACATGGTTTTTGGTGTGTCATATTTTTCTTTGTTTTCTATTCATACCCCAAACTTCACATAGCCATGCCCAAATTTTAACTTGTTAAATATGAGACTGGTTTCACTATTTTTGCTACTGAAAAGTGTACTAAAAAATTGGGCTATGCTCAAATTTTAACTTAAAATATGAGTTTGGTTTCACTATTCCTATCTGAAAAGTGTACTCACAAATTGGGTAGTTGTGAGCCTTTGAGCAATCTTAGTTAGAAAATTTTAGTGAGGGGCAATTGTTTTGACACCGACCATAGGTAATTAAAGTTTCATATACAAGTCAAGGGTAATTTTAGTGTCATATATGTGTGTCCATAGGTATTAAGTTTTTGAATTTTTTCATCTTAATAAAAGAACTTTTATCAAAGTTATGGGGAAACCTTAAGAAAAGTATTTTACGAAGTACGAAATATCCCCTTAAGAGAAATGGTTCCCTTCTTATTAGTTTAATAGTTATTTAAATTAAAAAAATATGGTATGTATGGTTAAGGATTTTATTTTTGAGAAAATTTTCCAAACTAAAAACAATAATCGGTATCTTTAAGTATTTTTTTTGGCATTATTAAATGAATGCTTCACACTGTTGAATTGCATCATATCTTACAATACATAATGAAATACATATTGCATTTAACAGTTTAATAAGAAGTGTCCTTCTAATATATAGAGAGAAGATATGGAAAACTTAATTTTATAAGAAATTAATTTATATTTTTATTCAAAAATTAGTTTTATAAAAAGTGAAATTAATTTTTTATAAAAGTTTTGAAATATAATTATAAAAATAAAATGTTCTTGGAAGAAAATTCAACTTCGAAAATTTTCTGTCAAGTTTTCAACTTTTTAAAATTTTACATTATTTAGCATCTCTTTTTACTTTTTAATTAATTTAAAATATTTTAAATTAACCAATTTATATACTTTATGATGAAAATAAATTAAAAATGTATAGTTGTATATAAAATAGATATTTAAAATTTATTTTATCTAATTATTTTTATTTATTTAATAAATTTTAATAATTCATTATCATAAATAAATTATATAATCATGACTGAACATAATAAAATATAAACCTTTTATTTTTTAATCTTGGCTCATACAAACACTAATTGACACATTATTTGACCAGTTGGAATAATTAATTTTACAATGGACCTAGTATTCTCGAAATTTCTTACTTTGACACTTCATTCACATATAATCCCTTTTTCAAGAAGCATTAAACTAGGTACCTTTTTAATCAAAATTTAATGTATTTGTCTTCGTTCCTTGACCACCTTTTTTAATTTGATGTTTGTCAAATGGTTAGTCTTATATGTTTTTGAATCTATCGGTAATACCACCAAGGAATTCAAATGTTGAGATGTCCCAGAAGAGGAAGCCTCGTTAATTTATTTTTCTCTTTGGTTTTCATTCTTATTTTATATCATCGAAAAATCCTTCGATCCAATTTTTGCAAGCACAACGATAATCGTTGAGGATATTGATAGGCGGGCTATCAAATATTTCAAGAAGATGAGTTCAAGCAGGAAGTCTTTATTTACACACTGGAAATCGGCGTTGACCCTTCCAATGTCGGCTTTTACGTCGACAGGGCCCTGGCGAAGATTGAACTCGAGAATTTCCGAGGTAAACTCAAAACCATGATCTTCTAATTCATGCCTAGAATAATGCTAGTGCCTTTTAATTTTTTATTTTTTCAGTGTCCCTAGGGTTTTAAACCAGATCCTAAAGTCGTGAGGAAACTATTCAGTTATCTGTCAAATGATTTATTTGTGTTTCTATAATTTCTTTTAAGCTGGCATGTTTTTCGTGTTTTTAAAATGGGGGATCAAATTCTAACATGAAAAAATCGAATATTTGTTCGTGTTTCAAGAAATTATACATTATGCTTGTTTTGCGGTTTACTTGGTTTGGTTACGAGGTCAAATAAAATTGACAGAAATATTAACTCATATAAAGGGGAAGACAGTTGGAAAATTGACATGCAACTTTAGTCATTTGATGAGAACACCTAGCATATTGTGGGTGAAGGAGGGAGCATATCCCTACTACAAAGAAGCTATTAATGCAAGGAACATCGAAGGATCCTTGACCAGAGGGGGAATTAACATGATTAAGGGAGCACACGGGGAACCAAAAAGATTAAGAGAATTATTTGGCCTATGGTCACTATGCAAATTGAAATGTACATAAAAAACGGGTGATGTGGATCGTAATTGTTTGTAATAATATGGAATGAAATTCATAAATGAGGTGGAAATGGTCTAATCATCCAAGGAGGAAACATACGAGGTTGAATGGTTCCCACAGGAGATGTAAATCCTCGGGTAAAAGTATCCAAGGAAGGGTGCACTACGGGAAGAGTAACTCCCAAGGAATCTCATGAAGAGGCCTCAAGTTAAAATAGCGAAGTAGCGCGCATTTGTGAAGTGTAACCTACAAACGAATGTATGACACCTTATGAAATAATCTATGACAAGCTATGGCAATCTATGAAAACTCCTCATCCTAAATTTAGCCAAGGAGGACGCATGAAGGGTGATTGGGCCGATAAGTTAGTTGTCAATCCCCTCAGTCAAGGAAGGAAACCCCTAATTGGAATTAGCAAAGGTGACTGAGGTATTATTTGGGAAAATATAACATTATAAGGGAGGTTATGTGTCATGAATAATGATTCTCTCCAATAATTTGAATTTTATTTTATTTTTGTGAGAGAAATTTAGAATGAGGAGGAAAGTCCTCAAAGAAGTTTATAAAAAGGAATGCAATAACTTGGGATAGTTCTTTTGATCATTTGCAATTCCAATTTGAGAGATATTGAGATTCTGATTATTTAGAGATGTTCCCCTTGCAATCGTAACTACTTTTGGCGGTGAAAGATTACACCCTATATAGCATGAGAGGAGGAATGACCATGATTTCACTACAAAGGTTCAATGTAATGAGGTTATGTTCGTGTTTGGTTAATCGTTTGAGTTCACACTGAAGTGATTGGGATGTGAGTCAGTAGTAGTGCAAATTGTTGGTGTTCGATATTTGTTAATGTGTTCATAACTTGATAGGTACACAAATAGACAAGAATGTGTGAAATTGTTGTTTAGAATCCATGACAATTGAATATGTTGAGAGGGAATACTACCATTCAGAAATATTTATCGAATGTGCTCTTGGGTATTTATCCAATAATTCCTTTAGCCATCTTGAATTGGACACACAAAACTACCAATGCTGAACTTCGATATACGTCGACATTTTTTCTTCACCATTAAGTAGTTTACTGGTTGGTTAAGAGGGGGTGGTAACATTCCCCTTACTACGATTCAATTCCACCCAAGAGTTTGGTATGTTTTACTTTGTGATATAGAGAGAGATTTGGGTTTGGAGTTTTCTTTGAAGTGCAACAAAATGTCCAACCTATTGATAGGTGGTGGATTCCCAACACTTATGTAGAGACGAATCACAAAACTGATGTGTCATAGTTATGCGGTGCCACATGGTAGGTGATGGATGATGCGTCAATCTAAAATTATGCCACCCATCATTTGTGTGTTAATGTGTAAAAGGGTCCATGTGCAAGTTAAGGCCATGTGTCTTGTTAAGGTGGCAATGCCATGGAATCTACACGGGGTCCCTTATGGTAGGAGAAACACCCTTGGTGTTATTGTCTTTGAGTTTGATAGCAAGAAGCTTCATTTAGTCAAGGAAAGAAGGGACACAAGGACATGGTGTGGTTGGGGATACTATCAACAGATGGAGCAGAAAGAGGTACAACCACCTATCCTACATGCACAATGAAGAGAGAACGTTAATGCATATAACAATATTGGTGATGGCGATTGCTAGAGTTTATTATGTGGAAAGAGGGACATATGTGACAGTGACAACTACAAGAGGAGGTGCTTGTGCAATTTTTTACACCCACAAGGAAGACAATGCTCTCCTATACAAGACTGCAAAGAAGTGTCCAAAAAATAAAAGCTTGTGCAAAAAAAGAGAGTGCCAACAACCAAAATGAGCATGTAGCCAAAGCTAAGGAGCACAAGGTTGAGGCGTTGGAGGTCACAAAAAAGGTGGACCACCAGAAAAATATTGAAAAGAAGAGGGGCTATGAGGGAAAAAATATTTAAAATGGACACAAAATGGGTCAGATCATTCCCAAAAAGATCACAAACGACTCTATTAGTAACCATAAGAAGGTACGCCAAAAAATAAGAGTGGAACTTCAATCTCACATAACGAATGCGCACAATAGAATAAACAAGACACCCGAAAAGTATCATAAAACATCAAAATGATGGCCGAAAAAAGAAATTAGAGTGCATAGTTTGTGAGAAAATTTTATCAACAAAGTTAATTTACCCATTTTAAATGGAATACAACAACATAAAACTTTGGATTTTATGCAAGTAAGTCATATTTCAACCAAATGAATGGGAAATCACAATTTAATGTAAACATTTGAAACGGCATGGAATTCTTGGTTTTTCTCCACAATGCACAAATATTGTTGAAACGAACAATAAGCTTAGATATTCAAAGTCTAAAAACAAGGAATCCAAGATCCGAGTCTGAAACCAAAAAAAATATTCTATAAATCTCTTCAAATGATCAATATCTCTACTCGGGCCGTCCATACAAAACAATAGAAAATTTTTGCATGCATTTAAAAAAATCCCCCATAATTTCCATAGGCTACTCAAAATTGACGTTGACACCTTCCAAGAGGTTTTGTACACCTAATGGTTTGACATGTCTCTTTACAGGTTGATCAGGTCCATCCAACACACCCCTTACCTCCACTCATGGTTATTCTCTTCTCCAAGCCCTTGGCTCTCGATCTGTTCCTTATTGTTTGATAGCAAGAAGCTTCATTTCTTCAAGGAAAGAAGTGACAGAAGCATGTGGTGTGGTTTTGGATACTATTAACAAATGGAGCTCAAAGAGGTACAACCACCTATCCTACATGCACAATGAAGAGAGAAAGTTAATTCATATTACAATATTGGTGATGTCGGCGGCTAGAGTTTATTATGTGGAAAGAGGCACATAGGTGACAATGACAGCTACAACAGGAGGGGCTTGTGTAATTTTCTACAACAAAAAGGAAGAGAATGCTCCCATAAACAAGAGAGCAAAGAAGCATCCAAAAAATAAAAGCTTGTGTCAAAAAAAGAGTTCCAACAACCAAAATGAGCATGTAGCCAAAGCTATGGACCACAAGGCTGGGGCATTGGAGATCACAAAAAAGGTGGACCACTACAAGAAGATTGAAAAGAAGAGGGGCTATGAGGGCAAAAGCCTTAAGATGGACCCAAGATGTGTCAAAGCATTCCCAAGAAAATGACAAATGACTCTAGTAGTAAGCATAAGAAGGTACCCCCCAAAAAAAGAGTGGACCACGATGATCACATAACCATGGAATAAGAAATACACCACAAAAGTATCATAAAACAACAAAACCATGGCCCAAAAACAAAAACAGAATACATAATTTGAGAGAAAATTTTATCAACAAAGTTAATTTTACCATTTTAAATGGAATGTACCAAAACATAAAAGTTTAGATTTGGTGCAAATGAATGGGAAACCACAATGTAACAAACATTTGAAACGCCATGGAATTCTTGGTTTTTCTCCACAGTGCAGAAATATTGCTGAAATGAACAATAAGCTTAGATATTCAAAGTCTAAAAACATGGAATCGAGGGTCTGAGTGCATAATGAAAACAAGAACAAGGGTTCTATAAATCCCTTCAAATGATCACTATCTCTACTAGGGCCATCCATACAAAACAATAGAAAATTTTGGCATGCGATTAAAAAATCCTCCATGGTTTCCATAGGCTACACAAAATTGAGGTTGACACCTTCCAAGAGGTTTTGTACCCCTAATGGCTTCCGAGGTCTCTCTACAAGTTGATGATATTCATGCACAAGACACCCGTGACCTCCGCTCATGGTTTTTCTCTTCTTGAGACCCTTGTCGTGGATCCTTCCAAATCTCATCAATCTATTCCTTAAACCGTGACCCTCTTCCACGAATATGTCATGACCTTAGATTATTATTAGCTACATATTTTATGTTTATGTTAATTCAATTTTAATATTATTTTATTTTATTTATCATATTATTGTTTTTTATATTTTAAAGAATATGATTAAGTTTCATATAGCTATTGTTATTTCAAGAGTAAAATTATATCCATATAAAAAAGAAAAATAGAAAGAGACATTATATCAATAGAGAAGATAAAAATAAAATATAAAAGTTTTATATATTTTACAAGTTAAGTTTTATATAAGATACATGCAAAATATTAAAGTAATTATTAAAGTAATTATAAAGATAATGTGGTCACCTTATCTACCTAGTAATATATGAATCAAATCTGTAAACCTACTCTACCCTTGTAACCTATTATTTAACAGCAATCTGCGTCATCATCGCCATCGCTAAAATATTGCATCTTACCATCGTTAACATACTGCATATAGGCGTCGCTAAAGTAGTTCACTCCACTATTCTGCTCGTGTATATAGTTCATTTCGGTATTCTGTTCGTGTAGAAGTGTCGTTGACCTCTCCTCATCATCCCAATCGTCATCCCAATCCAGCACAGCCCGATCAGGTGGCAACGCAGGTGGCAACGGCCTGCTAGTCTGAATACATCTTAGTTCACCCTCAATCTTGGAGTGCGATATGGGAGTGGGAGTTTCCCTTTTGGGTTCTGCTTTTTCATTCGCACGCTCGTCTAGGTTCACTTGTTCTAATTCCTTACAAACAACAACTCCAACCTGGTTCTTGATTGTCCATGCATTACGAACACTCTCCTCCTTTTTCAATGGCGAGGGGGACGAGATATTGCATCCGAGCTGGAATGAATTAATTCTTTTCCCTTCCTCATCTTCGGCTACAAGGAATGCGTGATTTGGTCTCTGTGCTGTGAGAACAAGCATTTCTCTACGAGGAAGCTCTTTCTTGTCTTCCTTTGTAATCAGGGTAGGAAGCTTGGACTTCATCATCATAAATTTTAATAATTCATTATCATAAATAAATTATATAATCATGAGTGAACATAATAATCCTTGCTAAAAGTTTTATGAAAAGAGTTGGCAATAAGAGAAATGTTAATCGCAATAGACCTACATAAAATTATAAACCCTTTATTTTTTAATCTTGGCTCATACAAACACTAATTGACACATTATTTGAGCAGTTGGAATAATTAATTTTACAATGGGCCTAGTATTCTCGAAATTTCTCACTTTGACACTTCATTCACATATAATCCCTTTTTCAAGAAGCATTAAACTAGGTACCTTTTTTTATCAAAATTTCATTAGAGGAAGAAAAGAAAAAAACTACTTTTTTGTTTGTATTTTTGACATATCTCCCTGTGTTTTTACTCAAATTTCGATCAGGAGAGCTCGTTGGATGCGAAATTAAATTCTGCATCCAACGAGTACCCACTCGGCATACTTTTGATGGACCCCGCTACCCCAAAAATAAGAAATACCTGAAAAAAATGCAATGATGATGTCATCATTCCATTTTTTCAGGTATTTCTTGTTTTTGGGGTAGCGAGGTCCGTCAAAATTATGCCGAGTGGGTACTCGTCGGATGTGGAATTAAATTCCACATCCAATAAGCTCTCTTGATCAAAATTTGAGTAAAAACACAGAGAGATATGTCAAAGATACAAACAAAAAAAGTAGTTTTTTTTATGATAGCTATCCCCAAATTTATATTAAAAAAGTGTTTAAGACCTATACGGTATTTCAAATTTAAAGTAATTTCATTGGCTAACACATGATGATATGGAATTTGAATAAAGGTTAAAAGGCCCATTTTGAGTTGAGATTTCCTCTAATGAATGTATTTGTCTTCGTTCCTTGACAACCTTTTTTTATTTGATGTTTGTCAAATGGTTAGTCTTATATGTTTTTGAATCTATCCATAATATCAGCAAGGAATTCAGATCTTGAGATGTTCCAGAAGAGGAAGCCTCGTTAATTTATTTTTCTCTTTGGTTTTCATTCTTATTTGATATGATCGAGAAATCCTTCGATCAAATTTTTGCAAGCACAACGATAATGGTTGAGGATAATGATAGGCGGGCTATCAAAAATTTCAAGAAGATGAGTTCAAGTAGGCGCTCTTTATTTACACGATGGAAATCGGCGTTCACCCTTCCAATGTCGGCTTTTACGTTGATAGGGCCCTCGCGAAGATTGAACTCGAGAATTTCCGAGGTAAACTCAAAACCATGATCTTCTAATTCATGCCTAGAATAATGCTAGTGCCTTTTAATTTTTATTTTTTCAGTGTCCCTAGTGTTTTAAACCGGATCCTAAAGTCGTGAGGAAACTATTCAGTTATCTGTCAAA
This sequence comes from Pseudotsuga menziesii, assembly GCA_001517045.1. NCBI lineage: Eukaryota > Viridiplantae > Streptophyta > Pinopsida > Pinales > Pinaceae > Pseudotsuga > Pseudotsuga menziesii. The sequence continues at coordinate 28,159 of LPNX011143465.1, forward strand.
TGATTTATGTGTGTTTCTATAATTTCTTTTAAGCTGGCATGTTTTTCGTGTTTTTAAAATGGGGGATCAAATTCTAACATGAAAAAATCGAATATTTGTCCGTGTTTCAATAAATTATACATTATGCTTGTTTTGCGGTTTACTTATTTTGGTTACGAGGTCAAATAAAATTGACAGAAATATTAATGCATATAAAGGGGAAGACAGTTGGAAAATTGAAATGCACCGTTAATCATTTGGTGAGAACACCTAGCATATTGTGGGTGAAGGAGGGAGCATATCCCTACTACAAAGAAGCTATTAATGCAAGGCACATCGAAAGATCCTCGACCAGAGGGGGAATTAACAAGATTAAGGGAGCAGACGGGGAACCAACAAGATTAAGAGAATTATTTGGCCTATGGTCACTATGCAAATTGAAATGTAAATAAAAAACGGGTGATGTGGATCATAATTGTTTATAATAATATGGAATGAAATTCATAAATGAGGTGGAAATGGTCTAATCATCCAAGGAGGGAACATACGAGGTTGAATGGTTCCCACAGGAGATGTAAATCCTTGGGTAAAAGTATCCAAGGAAGGGTGCACTACGGCAAGAGTAATTCCCAAGGAATCTCATGAAGATGCCTCAAGTTAAAATAGCCAAGTAGGGCGCATTTGTGAAGTGTAACCCACAAATGAATGTATGACAACTTATGACATAATCTATGACAAGCTATGGAAATCTATGAAAACTCCTCATCCTAAATTTAGCCAAGGAGGACGCATGAAGGGTGATTGGGCCGATAAGTTAGTTGTCAATCCCCTTAGTCAAGGAAGGAAACCCCTAATTGGAATTAGCAAAGGTGAGTGAGGTATTATTTGGGAAAATATAACATTATAAGGGAGGTTATGTGTCATGAATAATGGTTCTCTCCAATAATTTGAAATTTTTTTTTTTTTGTGAGAGAAATTTAGAATGAGGAGGAAAGTCCTCAATGAAGTTTATAAGAAGGAATGCAAGAACTTGGGATAGTTCTTTTGATCATTTGCAATTCAAATTTGAGAGATATTGAGATTCTCATTATTGTGAGATGTTCCCCTAGCAATTGTAACTACTTTTGGTGGTGAAAGATTACACCCTATATAGCATGAGAGGAGGAATGACCATGATTTCACTACAAAGGTTCAATGTAACGAGGTTATGTTCGTGCTTGGTTAATTGTTTGAGTTCACACTGGAGTTATTGGGATCTGAGTCGGTAGTAGTGCAAATTGTTGGTGTTCGATCTTTGTTAATGCGTTCATAACTTGATAGGTACACAAATAGACAAGAATGTGTGAAATTGGTTTTTAGAATCCATGACAATTGAATATGTTGAGAGGGAATACTACCATTCACAAATATTTATTGAATGTGCTCTTGGGTATTTATCCAATAATTCCTTTAGCCATCTTGAATTGGACACACAAAACTACCAATGCTGAACTTCGATATACATCGACAATTTTTTTTTTCACCATTAAGTAGTTTACTGGTTGGTTAAGAGGGGGTGGTAACATTCCCCTTACTACGATTCAATTCCACCCAAGAGTTTGGTATGTTTTACTTTGTGATATAGAGAGAGATCTGGGTTTGGAGTTTTCTTTGAAGTGCAACAAAATGTCCAACCTATTGATAGGTGGTGGATGCCCAACACTTATGTAGAGACGAATCACAAAACTGATGTGTCATAGTTATGCGGTGCCACATGGCAGGTGATGGATGACGCGTCAATCTAAAATTATGCCACACATCATTTGTGTGTTAATGTGTAAAAGGGTCCATGACCAAGTTAAGGCCATGTGGCTTGTTAAGGTGGCAATGCCATGGAATCTACACGGGGTCCCTTATAGTAGGAGAAACACCCTTGGTGTTATTGTCTTTGAGTTTGATAGCAAGAAGCTTCATTTAGTCAGCGAAAGAAGGGACACAAGGACTCGGTGTCGTTGGGGATACTATCAACAGATGGTGCACAAAGAGGTAAAACCACCTATCCTACATGCATAATGAAGAGAGAAAGTTAATGCATATAACAATATTGGTGATGGCGATTGCTAGAGTTTATTATGTGGAAAGAGGGACATAGGTGACAGTGAGAACTACAAGAGGAGGGGCTTGTGCAATTTTTTACACCCACAAGGAAGACAATGCTCTCCTAAACAAGACTGCAAAGAAGCGTCCAAAAAATAAAAGGTTGTGCAAAAAAAGAGAGTGCCAACAACCAAGATGAGCATGTAGCCAAATCTAAGGAGCAAAAGGTTGAGGCGTTGGAGGTCACAAAAAAGGTGGACCACCACAAAAATATTGAAAAGAAGAGGGGCTATGAGGAAAAAATCTTTAAAATGGACACAAAATGGGTCAGATCATTCCCAAAAAGATCACAAACGACTCTATTAGTAAGCATAAGAAGGTACCCCAAAAAACAAGAGTGGACCTTCAATCTCACATAAGGAATGCACACAATAGAATTAAAAAAACACCCGAAAAGTATCATAAAACAACAAAATAATGGCCGAAAAAAGATATTAGACTGCATAGTTTGTAAGAAAATTTTATCAACAAAGTCAATTTACCCATTTTAAATGGAATACCACGACATAAAACTTTAGATTTTATGCAAATAAGTCATATTTCAACCAAATGAATGGGAAATCACAATTTAATGTAAACATTTGAAACGCCATGGAATTCTAGGTTTTTCTCCACAATGCACAAATATTGTTGAAATGAACAATAAGCTTAGATATTCAAAGTCTAAAAACAAGGAATCCAAGATCCGAGTCCAAAACCAAAACAAGTATTCTATAAATCTCTTCAAATGATCAATATCTCTACTCGGGCCGTCCATACAAAACAATAGAAAATTTTTGCATGCATTTAAAAAAATGCCCCATAATTTCCATAGGCTACTCAAAATTGATGTTGACACCTTCCAAGAGGTTTTGTACCCCTAATGGCTTGACATGTCTCTTTACAGGTTGATCAGGTCCATCCAAGACCCCCCTCACCTCCACTCGTGGTTATTCTCTTCTCCAAGCCCTTGATGCTCGATCTGTCGTCGTGGATGCTTCCAAATCCCATCAATTTGTTCCATATTGTTTGATAGCAAGAAGCTTCATTTCTTCAAGGAAAGGAGTGACAGAAGCATGTGGTGTGGTTTTGGATACTATTAACAAATGGAGCTCAAAGAGGTACAACCACCTATCCTACATGCACAATGAAGAGAGAAAGTTAATTCATATAACATTATTGGTGATGTCGGTGGCTAGAGTTTATTATGTCGAAAGAGGCACATAGGTGACAATGACAACTACAACAGGAGGGGCTCGTGCAATTTTCTACACCCACAAGGAAGACAATGCTCCCATAAACAAGACAACAAAGAAGCATCCAAAAAATAAAAGCTTGTGTCAAAAAGAGAGTGCCAACAACCAAAATGAGCATGTAGCCAAAGCTATGGACCACAAGGCTGGGGCATTGGAGGTCACAAAAAAGGTGGACCACTACAAGAAGATTGAAAAGAAGAGGGGCTATGAGGGAAAAAGCCTTAAGATGGACCCAAGATGGGTCAAAGCATTCCCAAAAAAATGACAAATGACTCTAGTAGTAAGCATAAGAAGGTACCCCCCAAAAAAAGAGTGGACCATGATGATCACATAACTATGGCATAAAAAATACACCACAAAAGTATCATAAAACAACAAAACCATTGCCCAAAAACCAAAATAGAATACATAATTTGAGAGAAAATTTTATCAACAAAGTTAATTTAACCATTTTAAATGGAATGTACCAAAACATAAAAGTTTAGATTTGGTGCAAATGAATGGGAAACCACAATGTAACAAACATTTGAAACGCCATGGAATTCTTGGTTTTTCTCCACAGTGCAGAAATATTGCTGAAATGAACAATAAGCTTAGATATTCAAAGTCTAAAAACATGGAATCCAGGGTCTCAGTCCATAATGAAAATAAGAACAAGGGTTCTATAAAGCCTTTCAAATGATCAATATCTCTACTAGGGCCATCCATACAAAACAATAGAAAATTTTGGCATGCAATTAAAAAATCCTCCATAGTTTCCATAGGCTACACAAAATTGAGGTTGACACCTTACAAGAGGTTTTGTACCCCTAATGGCTTCCGAGGTCTCTCTACAAGTTGATGATATTCATGTACAAGACACCCGTGACCTCCGCTCGTGGTTGTTCTCTCCTCCATACCCTTGGCTCTCGATTGGTGGTCGTGGATCCTTCTAAATCTCATCAATATATTCCTTAAACCACGACCCTCTTCCACGAATATGTCATGACCTTAGAATATTATTAGCTACATATTTTATGTTTATGTTAATTCAATTTTAATATTATTTTATTTTATTTATCATATTATTGTTTTTTATATTTTAAAGAATAGGATTAAGTTTCATATAACTATTGTTATTTCAAAAGTAAAATTATCTCAGTATAAAAAAGAAAAATAGAAAGAGACATTATACCAATAGAAAAGATAAAAATAAAATATAAAAGTTTTATATATTTTAAAAGTTTTATATAAGATACATGCAAAATATTAAAGTAATTATAAAGATAATGTGGTCACCTAATCTACCAAGTAATATATGAATGAAACCTGTAAACCTACTCTACCCTTGTAACCTATTATTTAACAGCAATCTGCGTCATCATCGCCATCGCTAAAATATTGCATCTCACCACCATCGTTAACATACTGCATATAGGCGTCGCTAAAGAGTCGCTCAAATTATTATAAAAACTATTTCTTGACTGGGTCACGCCGTGCATCAATTAACAATATAAATAATAAGTTGATAATAACTTCATACTTGCAAATGCTCACTTTGTATATTACTAAACTTGCTTCGCTTATGTGGGTGCGCTCCATTTTTCTTGTTATTGAAGTTGAGACCAATATGCTCCAAATTGCTATGTTAATCAAATTGCTCACACTGTGGTTATTGCACCCACATAATGACGCTATGCCCGTTCTCCATTTTGTTGTTATGCCAGTTTTGCAAGTTCTCCATTTTGTTGTTATTGCCAAAGTAGATAGGTATTCTACAATGTTTGCTGTTTTGCATATATTCATTTTAAATACATAATTATCAAGCACTTAGAGTTACTGTTAGGCACTTCAAAGAACTCCATCTTAAATCCAAAATTATAAGTATAACTCAAAAGAATCCAATCTTTTTACAAGTATTAAGACAAATTATCCTCTCTACTAAATTTTTAAATTGCAAATTCATGATTTTTTATTTTCTTCTAATAATACATGATGATCGAGATGAAAGTGCGTCCATTTAAGTTGTTTCATCTGCACCTCTCGGCGGTGGACAGACTACGATAGCTCTAAGCCAAAACATTCCACTGCGCATGGCAGACCAAATACCTAAAGTTGTAAGCAGATCGAAGGACGTAGGGTTGGTGTCTAGAATAACTTCTCCCGCCCAAACCTCAGGTGCTTCCGTCATAGCCAATACTTGGCAGGGTGTTCTTCAAACTAACGATCCAATCGAAGCAAAGAAGAGGTAAGTGCAATGTACCAATCATAACTTATTAACAATTCACCAAAATTATATTTGGATACGTAAGTCTGGGTTGTCTCAGAGCTGTAGTGCTTCCATATCTGGTAAGAATATGGGCGAGATTATTGTAACATATGGATTTTTAATTTTGTTATGATCGATTTGCCATTTTTTGAAAAAATTGAAATGATTTAAAACTGTCATGGCATATAGGCTTCTAGGAATGAAATCATATTATTATTGGCTTTGAGTCCAATGAAGTCGTTCTAATCAACATGCGATAGCCCAAGCTATCCTTGTCTAGTAGCAGGATGAGCTTTTTGTAGGGTCTCCACAGCGGCCTGTCTCCCAGGTCTCAGATTTCTAAAGGTTACACGTGAGGGGAGCGTAGCCTTCCAAGTTGCCTCTAGTGTGTCTTCCTTTTAAGGAGGAGTTGGCCTAGTTCCTTTTCTTTTGAACACATGTTGATTAGCAGCTTCCTAGTTTATTTTGGAGTCCAGTAAGTCTAATATAGTTAAAAAAACACTAGCTGAAAATAAAAATATGAAATACCTTTGTTGGCCATCTTCACAGAGGAGTCCAGGGACTCACAGAAATTAAGTTTGTTCTTGGTTTTCTAGTTTTCCAATAGAGAAAGCATATTACAACACTCCACATAGAAGGCATATATAAGAGGAAGAGATGCGAATTAAGAGATGGATGGCTAGGTAGGTTGTGGCGTTGGAGTTACCAGAGCATGCACACATGCCTGCATGAGCATAGACGCCCGACCAACATACAACAACTAGCTAGCATGCTAAGTTTACATTATAGTTTTTTTATGGTTATAGTTAAATTCAAAGCTAAAACATTAAGTGTTGGTTGATTAATGCTAGACTTATATCTAGCATTACTTAGAATTTGGATAATTTTCAAAATTTATGCTCTCCAAACATACGATCGAAGCTTCAAAAATCTATTTTCCTCATCCTTTGCCTCCGGATGAGGCCAAATAAGAACACAAACAACTCTATTGGATGATATAAAAGTTCAAATATTTTCATTGGTTGAAATAAATGTTGAAAACAAGATGCATAGAATACTTTGGTTAAATATTTTTTTTCAAGCCAGGAATAATAGAAATGGTGGAAAGCCGAATCATAGAGTCCATGCAGCCGTGGGAAGGGACTAATAATAAGGCATGCTTCTAGCAGTACTGTACTTTTAGGAGTCCCACCGATAAGCAACTAACTTTAGTTTGAGCTTATAGTTTCATAAATAGTTTTATTCATTTAGTTTAAAGTTCTTAAAAATATCAAGTTCGATAAGCGGTTAACCTTCTCACTCACTAAGCAAGTAAAACTCTGTATGAAACTCAAACATAAAACTGAAGTCTACTGCTTATCAATGAGACTCCTAAAAGTACACTACTGCTAGAAGCATAAAAACTCTTTCTCAAATCAACGAGGGCCTCACCAATAGTGCCATAAAAGAGGAATGGTTTTAGAATTCGACATAAATATCAAGCCACTTTTGATCACAATGGATCTACATATAAGGGTAGAGAGATTGAGCACATTTCTTGGAGCATCCAGATCCAAGGTCCGGAGTTTTGCAGTGACGGAATATTGTTGGATGTATATCTTGGCCGAGGTTTTTGGAAATGTCTGTACCGCTCACCTTTCATGCTTTCGGCAAATTTTTGACCCCATCAAAGAAAACAAAATGGATTGGGTGTAGATATTCTATTCCTCGCTTGACTTTAGAAAAAACAAATTATGTAATTAAGGCTGAGCTTATCATTATATTAAAATATCGAGGCTTGTTTTAGGTTGTTCGCTGAGCCACTGATATGCACTCCCATCTTTTTGTATTTTTAAATGCAACATGGTTTTTGGTGTGTCATATTTTTCTTTGTTTTCTACTCATACCTCAAACTTCACATAGCCATGCCCAAATTTTAACTTGTGAAATATGAGACTGGTTTCACTATTTTTCCTATTGAAAAGTGTACTAAAAAATTGGGCTATGCTCAAATTTTAACTTAAAATATGAGTTTGGTTTCACTATTCCTATCTAAAAAGTGTACTCACAAATTAGGTAGTTGTGAGCCTTTGAGCAATCTTAGTTAGAAAATTTTAGTGAGGGGCAATTGTTTTGACACCGACCATAGGTAATTAAAGTTTCATATACAAGTGAGGGGTAATTTTAGTGTCATATATGTGTGTCCATAGGTATTAAGTTTTTGAATTTTTTCATCTTAATAAAAGAACTTTTATCAAAATTATAAGGAAACCTTAAGAAAAGTATTTTACCAAGTACGAAATATCCCCTTAAGAAAAATGGTTCCCTTCTTATTAGTTTAATAATTATTTAAATTAAAAAAAATATGGTATCTATGGTTAAGGATTTTATTTTTGAGAAAATTTTCCAAACTAAAAACAATAATCGGTATCTTTAAGGATATTTTTTTTGGCATTATTAAGAGAATGCTTCACACTGTTGAATTGCATCATATCTTACAATACATAATGAAATACATATTGCATTTAATAGTTTAATAAGAAGTGTCCTTCTAATACATAGAGAGAAGATATGAAAAATTTAATTTTATAAGAAATTAATTTATATTTTTATTGAAAAATTAGTTTTATAAAAAGTGAAATTAATTTTTTATAAAAGTTTTGAAATATAACTATAAAAATAAAATGTTCTTGGCAGAAAATTCAACATTATTTGGCATCTCTTTTTACTTTGTAATTAATTTAAAATATTTTAAATTAACAAATTTATATACTTTATGATGAAAATAAATTAAAAATGTATAGTTGTATATAAAATAGATATTTAAAATCTATTTTATCAAATTATTTTTATTTATTTAATAAATTTTAATAATTCATTATCATAAATAAATTATATAGCCACGAGTGAGCATAATAATCCTTGCTAAAAGTTTTATGGAAAGAGTTGGCAATAAGAGAAATTTTAATCGCAATAGACCTACATAAAAATATAAACCTTTTATTTTTTAATCTTGGCTCATACAAACACTAATTGACACATTATTTGAGGAGTTGGAATAATTAATTTTACAATGGGCCTAGTATTCTCCAAATTTCTCACTTTGACACTTCATTCACATATAATCCCTTTTTCAAGAAGCATTAAACTAGGTACCTTTTTTTATGAAAATTTAATGTATTTGTCTTCATTCGTTGACCACCTTTGTTTATTTGATGTTTGTCAAATGGTTAGTCTTATATGTTTTTGAATCTATGCATAATATCAGCAAGGAATTCAAATGTTGAGATTTCCCAGAAGAGGAAGCCTCGTTAATTTATTTTTCTCTTTGGTTTTCATTCTTATTTGATATCATCGAGAAATCCTTCGATCGAATTTTTGAAAGCACAACGATAATGGTTGAGGATATTGATAGGCGAGCTATCAAATATTTCAAGAAGATGAGTTCAAGGAGGCACTCTTTATTTACATGCTGGAAATTGGTGTTGACCCTTCCAATGTCGGCTTTTAGGTTGACAGGGCCCTGGTGAAGATTGAACTCGAGAATTTCCGAGGTAAACTCAAAAGCATGATCTTCTAATTCATGCCTAGAATAATGCTAGTGCCTTTTAATTTTTTATTTTTTCAATGTCCCTAGGGTTTTAAACTATTCAGTTATCTGTCAAATGATT
>LPNX011143475.1:4758-21492 GCA_001517045.1 Pseudotsuga menziesii
CTCACAGCGAAGCTTAGTATTAACAGAGATCTTATATTATCAGATATGTTCGGTTTAATGCATGAAAATAACAGAAACAGGAATCAACACAACAAAACCACAACACCAAATATAACGTGGTTCACCCCCAGTGTAGGGGCTACGTCCACAAACTGCGTTTTATTCCTCTTTCCTCAAAACCACAGTTTATCTACGCACTCAGCTGCAGATTCCTTCAGCTAACTGACAGCCGCGCACACAGCAGCAGGCTTCTGCGCACACAACTGCAGACCTTTCTTACTTTCTTACAAAAACCCTCTGCGCAAACAGCTGCAGAGGTCGTCCACGCACACAGCTGGGACTTGTTCTTTCCTTGCCAAAAACCGACCTTACTTCACCTTATCTTTCTTACATCAAAAAGCCTAACCTATCCATTTTCCATAAGCGCTTATTTATACTGCGTAGCATTACAAAAACCATGGTCTTAAACCATGGGCACCCACAAAACCCTAAACCATGGATTTAAACCATGGGCTTATTACAAAAAGAGAGGGTTTTGACTTACCCTGACACCCCTAAGACTATTTTGACCCAAAGCTCCGCTTACAAATTAGCCGCGGAGTTACCCCCTATGGAGTATGCGCCCCAACAATAGTTTGTAGACATCTATTGTTCATCTAGTGCTAGATGAATAATGTTGCAAGGGTTATGATAATAAGAAAACAATGGATTCTTACCTTATGTGCACACCATTATATAACCATACACATCATGAAATAGAATCCAACAAGTCATCATAATGTTTAGAAATTGAACAAAACCTAATAAACATTGAAAAAGGCACCCATAGAAGGATAATCTCTAGTATCTCACTTGGAAAAGAACTCCCACATTAGAATTGATATGTAGTAACTAAATAAATGATTAAAAATAGATAATTAACAAGGAATATACAACACTTTTGAATAATAGACAATGTAACTCAAGATAAAAATAAAAAATAAAAATAAAAATATGTTATTCATAATTGAAGTAGATATACCAATAGGGTCTAATATAAGAATGTGAAGAGCCAACAAAAAACATATGGTGGTAATTGGATAATAATTACATCTATTTCTTCATATTTTTCACACCCCTAATTTTCTTGCACCTATCCTTACTATCCTTGATACTTTTCTTGACACCGCCATGAATGCCATTTTTAACCAATCTATGAGATGGCTCATACTTGATAGCATCCTCCAACTTATCATAGACCACACCAAAACCAGAAGATCTAAATCCGTTTGTACGAAAACCAAAAACAAAAAATTGTTTCTTGATCAACAACTTTGAATTTCTTGGCAATTTCTTCTTTTAGCTCCGAGTTAGACACATTTCCACGACGGGGATGAATAACATGAATCTGAAAACGTCTTCTAAGACGTGGTTCATCAATCAAATGTCTAATTCCAGCTGTGATATTTGAGGTTGATTGTTCCATCTAATGTATTCTTGTCTGAAAAAATAAACCAAAAAAAGTAAGTTGATATTTCGCCATATAATTTTGTGTATTATATATATGAAAATATTAAAAAAAATAAAAAATATTAATTTCCATAATAACATTATATGTTATAGAATAATAATAATATACACTATAATTAAATGAAGTATTATTACAAAACAAATATATTAGAATGGTGGGAGCTAAATACACAATATACATTACACAATAATGTACAAAGAGTATGTATGCAAGCTAATATATGTATTGTATAATGATATTGTTGTTCAATTTAATGTACATTATTAGTTTTATAATGGTATTATGGACATTAAGATATTGTATTATTAGATATTTCATATATATCAATGGATAATCTAAAACATATATATTATTTAAGTTTTACATTGGTATTGGTTTGTTGAGATCATTGATATATCATTTGTGAGTCTAACATCCAAGGAGGGATGTGCAAGGGGGGCCTCATCAATTAATGAAAGCACGGATCCCTTGACTTCTGACAATCCCAATGAAGTTTTTTTCATATACAACCATAAAAAATACTAAGCATAACAACTATAAAGATCAAAGTATAAAACCATAACAACCCCTAAGTTCAAAAATTAATAAAAATCAATTATTTATAACCTCTAGTTTACTATATTCGAAACAAATATTAAAAAAAATATAAATATAGTTAATAATATATATATACACACACACACACATATATACACACACAGGTTTTGAGTTTCTTTTCAATAAAGCTATGTTTACTATATTCGAAACAAATATTAAAAACAAATATAAATATAGTAAATAATATATATATATATAGATAGATAGATAGATAGATAGACACACACACACACATATAGACACACATAGGTTTTGGGTTTCTCTTTAATAAAACTATAAAACTCTTGTATATACCTTAATTTTAAAATTGATTAAATGATACCTAAATATAAATGTTGGTTTATTATAGTGAAAATAAATTGAAAATTTGAAAAATGTTGAGATTATAAAACCTATAAATTATAGCATTCATAAGATTGCAAAAATAATACTTTTATTTAAGATTCTTAAGCTTGATGAAGGAAAATAGTATAGTTAACAATAGCACCATAAAGAAGGAGAAAAAATAATTTAGAAATGATTAAATAATCATATGGCGTACCTGGTGTGGAATGTGAAGTTGATTTAGAAATTCAAATCATTAAAAGAATACCTAAAAATAATGAAGTTCAAATTTAGAATTATAACAATTATATCTTAGAATTTTGGGTAGACTATCATCTATTAGTTTTCATCTATAGAAGGGAAAGAGACAAGTATATTGTGGATTCTAATTTTGAAAGACATCCATGGAATGAATATCGATAGTACATTTGTCTCATGAATGAAAAAGCAAAGGCACACTCTCTCAAAGATTGTAATTTTGTAATTTTGTAGAATGGAAATTAAAACAAAAATAAAACTCAACAGTGAGGTCTCATTAGTTGGTTTACACTATATACACTCGAACTAAACTCATAAAGTCATTGCTCATAAGATATATAAAAAGACACTATTATATAGTACAGTGGATATAAAACATCTTATTAACTAAATAATATGAAATCTCTTATTAACTAAATAATTTGAAATCTCTTATTAACTAATAATAAGAGATTTCATGAAGGATATTAGAAGGTTTTTCAAGTTTTCGAACAAATAGAGGTTATATCTCTAAAAACTCGATGAAGGTTACTCAATGGAACTTATAACGCATGATATTATCGTTTTATGCATATTATCAGATTGTTGAAGAATCACCGAGGTGAATCACAACTATCACTTATCTCTAACAATAAGTGAGTTCATGAAAACAATAAACCTAGGAAATATATCAATCTTCGGAGAATGCCATGCAAAATGCTCTCTCAATGGTATTTGTGCGTCCTAATCTACAAAAGATTTCCTAAGTTACTTCAACCATTATATGAAATTTATCTTGTTCTAGTCAAATTTCAATTTCAATTCCATATTGACAACAAAGATAATTTTAGGGGAGAATTTTAGCCGAGTGGGCTATTTTTCCATGTTTTTCTCCCAAAAAAGATTGGCCATTTTGCATTTTTTGAAGCCCTGTTTCGCCCAATTTTGATAGGGTAAAATTTTTTCACCCTAAAAATCACCAAATTATTATATAAACGATATAAAATCGATGGAAATTAAAATATTTTTTGAAAAATATCACCAATCATTTTATAGTTGGCATTTTAAGAATTGGTAATATTCGCCAACATTTATACACTTTTAAATAATTATGGTTCCTTAAAATAATCCCTGATTGACAAGATTAGTATACCTTTACTATGGCCATTTTGATGATATGGCCATCAGAAGATGTAATGTTGGCATTGTAAAAATCGATCTCAACAGATTGAAGGGCTAGCTTGAATGTTACCAGCACTCCAGGATTCTGCTGGCAGTAAATTCTTAGATGGAAAATTCCATCCTCAACCTTGCTCACATTCACATGGCTTTGTACAAAATATATTTATTAGTACAAAGGATTATTTAAAGTTGAAGAAACCTTGCAAGCTAAGGAGACTAAACCATGAATGAAAACAGCTACTGCACTTTAACCTTTTTTCTTCATTTTATTTTAAAGGTTGTTTCTTGGTGAGTTGTTCACATATTAGGGTGATTTTGGTTTAAGGTTCATTTTACAGCCCAATCCCAAGCGTTAATACATACTTTTGAAAGACCACGTTCATACAATACACTAATGGCGGCCACCAATGTAATTTCCCATGTTAAGATAAACATTAATTCAGATTTCACAATTGTCATACTGCTGCTAAAAATCATTACAAATTGGGATGAATGCCCTAAAATATTTTTCATGGCTAACCATTAACAAGGTATAAACAAACTTGAGATTTTCAAATATTCTATTGTAGTTCTAAAGGCTCTTGTTTCATTTCTAATCATCTAATATAAATATAAGTATTTTCATTTGAAATCTAATATAACAGCAAGCAATTAAAATATTTTTCATGGCTAACCATTAACAAAGTATAAACAAACTTGAGATTTTCAAATATTCTATTCTACTCCTCAAGTGGAAAAATAAATAAATTTACATCTTTTTAAGACACGAACGAGTTGTTGAAGAGGTCCTCTGGTTGCCTCTAATTATTGACCAAATTACAAACAAGTCTATAAGGCATTGTCCAAAATATTTTGTTGGCTCTTGTCTACTGTATTACACAAGGGAACATATTTAAATCTGTCGATATTTTTATGTTTTATTAAAACATGAGTTAATTCTTCATAATAATAAAATAAATAAATAAGCTTGCTTAATATAGATCTTCAAATTACAAATCTATAAATAAATCATTTAAGCCTTTAAATTCGCACTATATAATGAAAACATTATGGGAGATCCAAAATAAATTTAGTTGACTCCTATTTTTCATCGACTCAATATAATTTCATTCCATATAATTAAAACTACCATTTTTTTTGAAAGATTAAAAGAAAACAAACGAACAATTACATAACAGGCAAACTACAATAAACGATAAAAGATTATTTAACTTCTTAACCAGTCTACAAAAATGGAAACAAAAAGAGCAACAGATAGAACATCAAAGTCCAACAAATTTTACACGTTGAAATCAAATACAGAGATCCATCAATTTCAAATAAAAGAATTAATTCTATAAAATGATTTGAAAGCCATTGTGGAGATGCTCCAAACGACTCTTAATATCAAAGTAGCATACCTATGTTAGGATTCAGTGAGGATAGATGATCATCATTTCATGTCTTAGCAAGAGCTGAGAAAATTATAATCCAAATACAAAAAAGAGTGGAGTTCGATACCCTTACTCTGGCAGTAATTCAAGCATTGCAGTGTGAATGCATTGAGGAATGAATGCAAGAGCTCTTGAGAAAGTGCAATTCAATTGAACTAAGCTTGAAAAATAAAAACCAAGGTAATTAAGCGGAGCATTTCAAGGTTCTAAAGCAAGACAAAAAGCACAAGCGATTGTCTACAGAGGGGCACCTCAAATTGCAACCAGTCAGATTGTTCAACCAGAAGTCAGTATTCAAAAGAAAAATACCAACAAAGACATTTCATATAGTCAACCTACTGAATAGAAATATCACCCTGGGAGCTAACAAAATTTCAATAAAGTCAAGTTAAATATATGTTTAAATAAGTAGCCTTGGTCATAGATCAACCTTGGAATCTCTTTGTAACGAGGCCCGCTATGGGCCTTGGAATTTAAGTTCCACTACTACCTCAGACAAAGCACATCCAAGCTATTCAATTCAACCTATTACAAAAATGATAGTCAAGAGAAGGAGAAAAATTAAAAAAAGAGGGAAAGGAGGAGGAATTTCGATAGGCAAAACAAATTTGCAGATGAAGCTAGTGGTAGTGAGGAAACGCGCCTCTGATTACATTTGATAGACATAAGAGTAAGAAATTAATGAATCACACCCTCTCTCCGCGAATGCGGTGAGCAAGCTGGATTTCCTTGGGCATGATGGTCACCCTCTTTGCATGAATGACGCACAGATTAGTGCCCCAACGCCGTCACCGCTGAAGACTGGAACAGTGGAACCTCAAATCGGTCTTGATGTCCTGGGTGATCTCTTTTACCAGGCGCTGGAAGGGAAGCTTTCTTATGAGCATATTGGTGCTTTTCTCATACTTTAGGATCTCCGGGAGAGTGACGGTGCCAGGCCTGAACCTGTACGGCTTCTTCACTCCACCAGTTGCTGGTGCAGACTTTCGAGCTGCCTTAGTGGCTAGTTGCTTACGTGGAAGCCTTTCTCCCTTTCTAGAATCCTATTTTATATTGTTTAAATATGCAGGTTTGATCACATGAAAAAACATGTCACTACTACTGGGACACCTTTTACCAAATGGTATGAAGACACCTACGCGTGAAGGATCACCAAATCCCCGAGAAATCCACCAGATTACAAAATGGGAAATATGGAAACCTAAATCACATAGATGAGTGTGTCATAACGGCCCAGCTTCCATGACGGCCTGCAACAACTTACCTCTCTACAACAACTTAACTCTCTCAGGCAAGGCAAGGTCGGCTTCAGGTGTGGGGCGGGTGCAAACTGAGAATGGAGGAGAGGCAATTCAATATTTTAACTCTAGGGATTTCAAACAGTGGACATTGGCAAAGGTATGCTGGTTTTTAGAGCCAGAATTGGAAAAAATCGATTAGTTCTCTTCACAGTCTTGTAAAAAATTCCCTAACGAAAGGCCAAGGCCACCCTGCGGATTCAACAACTATGGAAACGATGGCAACGATGCCAACTACAACGAAAAAATATACGGCAAAGGCCAAGGCCACCCTGTAGTAGTAGGTACAGGTACAGGCTCAGGCTCAACGCAGCTCTTCCAGGCCCGGCCAAGCCACATTGTATTACCACTGGGAATTCTCTCAAAGGTGTCCAAGAAACTTGCTCACCAGAGATGAAAAGATCCAACCCAGATTAATGAATTTGAATTACAACAATTTTATAAGATTAAATGAACAAAACACAAAGTAAAATCGTTTAAAAGGTCTCAGAACTGCTGATGAGGAGGACGCAGAGGAAGCTTCTCTACTTTAACTTGTCTGAAATTAATGTGAGGTTACAGCAGAGCGGCCTGGCAAATTTAAATAAGTTATACAATAACCAAAACCACTTAGAACCCAAGCAAGAAATGAAACAAAGATACATGAACAGCACCAAGCGAATCTACAAGTGATTCTTCTTTTTTATCATACTCGATGAGTGATTCATTTGGTCGAAATTACAGGCAGATCGATGGAATTAGAGAGTATGTTGCAAATATTAGTGATATCTCTATGTTAATTTTGCCATTACATAATTTCTTTCCTATTAATTAATTTTCTAACTATGAACTACGAGCTTCTGAAAGGGATTAGATCTTGCGAGATGCGTTGCTCATGTTGCGCATCGATGAGGAGGACGTGGGCATAGGATTCAGGTAACAGTGATCTCCATCAGAAAATGGAAATGAGAGTGCGAAGTCGGCGGAGGAGGGGAAGAGCCTTCTCTCGGTGGACATATTCAAGGGAACGGTAGTGGGCGGAGGATTCTTACTCAGGAATCCAAGGAGGAAAAGAAGAACAATAAAAGAAACTAATTAGGTTATATCTAACCCTAACCCAGATTAATGAATTTGAATTAAATCAATTAAAGAACCAAAACACAAAGGAAAGAGTGAGAGACATTCATCATTTGTTGTTTAAAAGTGCTAGACATTCAAAAAATCCCTGGTGCGTTGAGCGTTGCAGTGCTCAGAGTCGCCTCTAGTTCTGGTTCTTCCTCGGAAAGCAATTGGGAGAGGAATTCAACCACAAAAAAGTTTAACCTCCTCCTTTGTCACCACAGACCACCACATACACATACAGAACAATATGTATACATAGTCTGTAAAGAAAAAGAACAGAACATGAGAACAGAGCATTCAGGAAAAGAACACAGACAGAGGTCTACCTTCTTATTATTAGAAGCAGATTAAATAGGAAGAAAGAGCAATAATACCGTGGGCGGTTAGGTAAATACCGCTGGGTAAATACCGTGAGATTAATTACTTTAATACACCCCCTTAATCTCAACTGGCAGTACGTGTTCAGCAATGTCTATGCCTAAATGCTCTCTCTGATATACAAATGTAGATTTTCCCAATGGTTTGGTGAACATGTCAGCTAACTGCTCTTTAGAGCCACAAAACAGTAAAGAAATTTGTTTTTCATTGACTAACTCACGAATGAAGTGATAGCCAGTGTCAATGTGTTTTCTTTTTCTGTGAAATACATTATGTTTAGACAACTGTATTGCAGAGTTGTTATCACAAAAATAGATGTGGGATCTTTTGGAGTGTGTCCTCTTATACAACTTTTTATACCATAAGTTGGGTTACCCGAGGAGCCGCGAGTTGACAGACTTGTTCAAAGTCTGATTCCAGTGTATCAGTTGATCTGTCTGCTTGTCTAGCCAATATTGGCTAGTCACTTTTTTATTTGAATAATTTTTACCATGGCCCCGCGGGGTTTGTAATAAAATGTGCTAGTACGATATTTTTGAGTGGTTCGGTCTCCTAAGACGTAGAATTGCAATTAGGGTATTCCAGGGAGTTTTTTGCCCCTCACAATTATGCTTTGCCTTAAGCCGAGTATAATTGACGAGGTTTTCTCCCGCTTCCTCCAAAGCTGGAATGCCCGATGTTGAATTCTAGGCCTCGGGGGGTTATTAGAGCCCAACTGAGTGTTATAAGCCTACTAGACATTATTTAGATAGATCATGGTCATGTTCTAAGTCATATGGACACATAAAAAAAAAAATCGAAAAAATATTTTTCGAATAGTGAAAAATTATTTTTTAATTTTTAATTAATTTTCCTACGTTTTCGGGTTAATTTTTCCATAAATTAAATGGAAAAAACCCGTTCATGATCGGGACTCAGAATTCAGTGATTGAAGGTCTAACCTTAATCCAAAAATCATTCTTGATCAGCCAGCGAGTCAGAACCAACTTTCAGATCAGCAATCAGACACATAATGCCTTTTTACTAAAAAACGTCAGTTTTGAGTTAAAAAAGATTTTTAGTAAAAAAATGATTTTTATTAAAAAATGATTTTTATTAAAAAAAGGATTATTTTGGAGAAAACTAAAACTCTCCAAATTAATCCAAATTTAATAAAATAAAAGGCTAAATGACATCTCATGGAACACTTATGATGATTGGAGTTATCATAACTCAACTTCAGTCATCATTAAGAGAGCAATTAATTTATTATCAATTATCAGACATGTCATCTCCAGCTAAAGATGAGATGGAGAGCTCTCATTGGTCCGGTAATTTGATCGAGGTAAAGACTGAAGCTTACACCATCAGTGGGCTTCCCAAACCTAGCTCAGGCTCCTGCCAGACCTAAAGGATGAGCTTACCTACATCCAGACCCACACACGTGGCCTCATCCTTGGCTTGTTTTTCAGTGCACATGTTTGGAGTGGGGGCACCTTGCCTGGATGGAGGCCTCCCCTCACTCCCGGTTCTCCAGTTTAGGTCTGGGATCTTTGTTAGGTGGCTAAGTTGGTTAGGGTTGGTTTTTTGGTTTTAGGGTTTTAGCACTCTCTCATTTGTTAAAAAGAGGCTCTTTCAGCTCTATTTAGATGGACTTTTGTAGCAGAGTTACTCTGAGAAATTGTATCGAGCATTTGCTTTAATTTGTTAATAAGGACCAGACTTTGGAGGTCCATGAGCTCTTGGATGTGGTAGTTTTTTGCAATTGGTTGAGGTGATATTGTCTCTAACCCCTATTTTTTTTAATGCTTATGTGGGATTAAATTGTTTATTTGTTAGCTCAAGAGGGCCATTGTTGGCACAGTAGAACGATCATTTGTAGTTCAACTTGATTGTTTATGCGAAGTAGATTAATATTTTGATGGACATGAGTAATCAGTATATATGTAATGTTAATCATGATTCAATTTTCTTAGCATACTAGCATGTATTTTGATCTCACATTTTGTGTTGAGTTGTAGTGTGTTTTCAGGCTTCACAGGTTGAAGAGGGGTTTGAGCTCAACTACTTCTATCCAAGGCTTCAAGCAACCTCTTTAATATAACACTTTCATTGCAGGACCTACAAAGATCTTCTTCTTCAAAATATAAAAAGAAAGCTGGGAGTCTAGCTCTCTCTCTTGGGTTCCATCCATAATTTCAAATACTTTCTTGGTTACCGAGCTTCCCTCTTCTAGTTCGCTCTTTGATCCTTTATCTCCTTGTTTTTCTTGCTTGCTAGTCTTTT
Organism: Pseudotsuga menziesii; assembly: GCA_001517045.1. Classification (NCBI taxonomy): domain Eukaryota; kingdom Viridiplantae; phylum Streptophyta; class Pinopsida; order Pinales; family Pinaceae; genus Pseudotsuga; species Pseudotsuga menziesii. Next base: position 15,084 of record LPNX011143475.1, read on the forward strand.
CCTCCTTGCTTCGTTTTTCCCCTTCTTATCGTTCCTTCATCGCTGCCCTCTTTTCACTCAACTTTACAGCTCTCATTCTTCTCTTTGGACAGCCCTCGTTTTACGTAGTTTTCACCCATTTTCTCATGCTTTGGACTGATCTCTTTTTCATCCTTGTGGACAGCCCTCTTTTGACTGTTCACTGCCCTTTTTTTTACTGTTTTACAGCCCCCTTTTCTCCATTTTGGACAGCCCTAGCATGCCCTAGTTTTCCTTTCTTTTTGCCCCTTTTTTGCCCTAGTTTTTGGGCCCTCTTCAACCTTGTTTGTGGCCTTTTTTTCCACTTTTTGTTTGCTGTCCTGTTTTTCATTTTTTATAACAGCCATTTGTTTTCTCCTTCGCTGTCCCGTTTTCTTAAATTTTTGTCTTCCTTTAGTTTCATAGTTGGCTGCTCCTTTTTTCCCCTTCTTTGGTTTTGATCCTCCTTTCATTTTCTTGCCTTCTTTCCCTCATTTTCCTTTGTTTCAGCCCTCTTTTCGCTTTGCTCTTTCTCTCTCTTTCAAACTTCCTCTTCCCCTTTTTTTTTGGAAAAGTTTTGAGAAAAGTTAAAAGTAAAAGTAAAAGTACTCTCCTTTTTTACACAAGTTCTAATATTAAGTAGAGTGATTTTTCTTTCATTTAAAAAGTCCTTTCAAGGATTAAAATCCTTAAGGCACTTTGTATAAAGTTTAATAAAAAATATTGTGTTTGAGTGGGGTTTTTAAGTCCCCACTCTAATCCTCCCACATTTGGGGAGGCTTGTGTTGTGTGTATGCTTAGATTAGTGCTTGTTTTCATCATTGATTATATCTCATGCTTATATCACTAATTTTTGATTGATCACTTCTAGATCATTAATTAAGTTGATTACTCTGTTTTAAATTGTCTACCATTATAAGTAAATCAACTGTGCAAATCTCTTGAATCACACCATAAGGTAGATCAAGAGTGCTCTCTATTGGAGAGTTGTCTTTTCATTATTTAATAAGTTAATCAATTAATCTTGAAAGTCTCTTGAACTTGCTGTAATCAAAGTCAAGAGCACTCTCTATTAGAGAGCATTCCCACTGCATATCCTTGCATCAAGCATATAGATTAACTAAGTCTCTTGAACCACTATCATAAGATGAGGTCAAGAGCACTCTCTGTCGGAGAGTATTAATTAATTAACTTAATAAAATTTGCAACTCACATCCCTTTAATTAATTAACCCCATTCCCCCTTTTCCAAAGTATGCTCTGACCGATCTTCGATCGGAATACCCATAAATGGCATTGGATCTTTAAACCCCACGAGAGGAATTTAACTAAAGCTTTTCCCCATAACCAACACACCGGCATTGTTCAATAAATACCGAGGCATGTGGGCAAATTCCAAGTGTGGGCGCCGGGCTACCTAATTTGGGCACTGGTAGTTAATTTTATGAACACTTACCTCTGACCTAGACAGGTCCGTCATGTCTTCGAATGGAGCCACTGAAGGTATTACCGGTTAGGTCATCCAGCCACCATAAGTGAAGATCATAAACAAAAAACTCTTAAAACTTACCAAGAGCACTTGCAAAACCTAACATTCACTGGCATCTTTTTGGGATTCACATGTTTACACTCAAAGCATCTCTGATAAGTTGACTCCATAGGCACTGGTCCCATCTTTTAGCATTGTTGATAATCTGGGCCATTTCTCCATCAAATGTTTGATTATAAATCATATCTGTGAATGCTTTATCTATTTCGTGAAGCTCTCAAATATTTTTCTATATTTCAATTCCGGTGATAGCAACGTGGATTGCTTTGTCTTGTGTTAAATTCATCACATTAATCATCTTAAATCACAATAACTCCTAAACAACCCCCATCCGCATCCGCAACTAATCAAAACACTTTAACAACTTAAGAGCCATAGAAACTCTTTTGTAGGGACTACCCTCCTTGGCTTCGTTAGGAGTTATCCTAAACGAAGGAGCTAGGAGTAGGTGACAGTACCTAGCTCTGTGCTTGCCCCCAAGGTCACACCTCTCCGACTTTCTCAAGTGAGGAGATGGATTTCGGAAGATTTCTACTGCTGGTGTGCAATCGGTAGACAACATATTTTGGCGCCGTTGCCGGGGACAAATCTTTTTGTTCCTGGACGACCTTTGTTTCTTTTAGTTTTTTACCTTTTTATCCCTTTTTGGTAGATTTTTAGTCCAATCACTCTATGAAATTAGACTTAAGACCACCTGGTGACTCCACTGTCAGTTAACACCTCAAGGTATTCTACTAGAAGAAACTCTGTAGGTTTGGTCGATTTCATCCCTGACCCCGAAAAGGTCTTAAGGAGGAGATTAAACAAACTATCTTCTCACAGGATCCTTGCAGAACTTGGATCTGAGTTTGTTTCAGACATCCATCTTTTATTTCCAGAAAACTTAGAAAATTTGCAAAATAATAACTGTTTCCTTAATCCAATGGGTGAGTTTTTTACTCAACTCAATTTTACTCAGATAGTAGGTCATCCTCATGATATCCCTGACAAGGCTATCGACAAGCTTACGACATATAATGGCACCGATGCCTCCCTCTCTGTTAAGCAGCATATCAGGAATTTCACGAGACACTGTGGTGCCCATTTTAGGGTTACTGATAGGCATGAAGATGTTTACATGACCTTGTTTTCCTTGTCTTTGGATGGAAAGGCTGGCAACTGGTACAATAATTTGCCGGACAATTCTTTCCCCACCTTAGCAGACTTCAAGGCTGCTTTCCTTGGAAATTTTGGCAGCAGAAAGGAGCCTAGACATCTAGTAGCATCTTTGACCAGCATAAAGAATTTTGATACGGAAACCATGGATGAATTCAACAATAGGTTCATAGAGTTATCAAATTCCATCCCTGCTACTTATTCTCCTCCTGTAGCTTCCACTTTGGATTAATACATTGAAGCATTAAGTGGCAAGATCCAGTACCAGATTAGAGACAAGGATCCGACCACATTACTTCAGGCTCAGAATTTGGCCATTAAAATTGATAAGAATATGCAGTCATCTGGGGAATCTAACCTCGAGGGTTATTCAAGGTCTTCCACCCCTTCAAAAATTAGTGAGCCCAAAGACAAGGATCCTTTATCAGCTATGAAAGATGCCTATGAAAAACAGATGATCGATATGAAAAGGGAGATGAAGAAGAATATGGAGGAGGCAGAACATAAACATTAGCGCAATTGAAGGAGATTCAAAATAGGGTGATTAAAATGGAAAGAACTCAACCTTCGCCACCTCCTAGAGCTTTCCCTACTAAACCAACATGGCAGAGAAAAAACCCCAAGCATGAGCAGAGGCCTCCTCATCAGCTAGAGGTCACTAATGTGGTTGAAAATTACACGCCATTTTGTAGGGCATGTGAAGACCTTCATGAAGAATCTTCCTGCTATTATGCATGCTATATTCAGGAGCATGGTTTTCCAGAGGGTTGTGGTCCTAAAGCATCATCAAGCGAGCCTGAGTACATAAACTATGTAGATGACATGCATGATATTTCTAGAGAAAGTTGGAGAGAGGAAAAATAGTATTCAAGAGAGCCTAAGTACATTAACATAGTTGGATAGCTCCATCCTGTCACCACAGAAACCCGATGTCAAGTCAAAGATTTTAGTCAACAATTGGATAACCTCACTGAAAACTTTAGCACTAATCCTACTAATGAGCATAATGGTGATAGTTTGGAAGGTTTACTACCTTGTGACCTTTTTTCTGAAGAAGATTATTATGATCATGAGGAGGGATATAGATAGGAAGTTGATACAAGTGAGTAAGAACCCCTTTCTTCTAAGATGGATGACAACTACGAGACTTTAATTAAAAATCCAATCTTAAGAGTTTCATGTGATGAGAATCCTCCATGCTCTTCACCGGATGACAAATATTTGGAAAGTTGGGTCCCATGTGATATCTTTGAAACCCAACTTTTTGAAGAAGATTGTTTTGAGCAGAATGAGGAGTGTAGCCAGGGACTTGATACCAGTGATGAGGCATCTCTCATATCCGACATAGATGGTGATGATGACTATTGGACTTTTATTGAAAATCTAACCTATGATACTTTTGAAAATATTTTTTAGAATCTCATCTATGATGTGTCCAGCATGGGGAGTTGTTATTCTGAGACTTATAAAGAAGAGCAGTTGGAGTTTTCCTATGATCAGTCAAAATTGTATGTAAGTATCGGTAATAAGGATTTGAAAAAGTAGTGTGGTAAAGAGTCAGATGGGATACAACTAGTTGATTTTTTTTCTCAACCGTCATCTTCACATATAGATGTTCCTTATGTTTAGGAGCACCTTGGGGCTTAGACAACGAGCTATTATTTGATAAGCCTTGACGATCAACATGATGGAGTAGTCGACCTGCCGCATTATCCCGATTTGTATATCAGCGCTATCCAGTCATAGATAGAAGTAGCCTGCGCAAGTATCTACCAGTTTGGGAAGAAGTTTGATGACATTCTTCATGCCTATGATTCCCCATCCAGTCCACCCATTCTGGATCATCACGCAGGTTTGCATTTTCTGGAAATTGTGTCCTTACTTTGGCTGGTAACCGAAGACAATGAAAAACCTTTTTATATTAATAAAATGCTTAGGTGGCTACACTGGATTTATGCTTACACCTGGCCTTTTGTGTATCATGCTTAGAGTATGAAAATGGGCTCCTTAAAGTGAGCGTTTACTTTAGCATTTTTCTTTATGTACTTAGAAATAAATAAATTTCCAGTTAAGTTTTGTCATTTCTTTGAATAAAGAAACTTTTGGATCATTGGCTCTTTTTCATAAAATTTATGCTACTAAGGTTTTTCTTGTCAAGTTGAGATGTTTTTACAGGATATGGAAACCAGAGATTCTGGGGTTCTCGTATGCTCTCCTTGCATAAGAGACTAGATCGAGCACACGTCCCGCAGTTAGAGCCAGATTTTATTCAAATTTTTCTACCATAAGTTGGGTTACCTGAGGAGCCGCCAGTTGACAGACTTGTTCAAAGTCTGATTCCAGTGTATCAGTTGATCTGTCTGCTTGTCTAGCCAATATTGGCTAGTCACTTTTTTATTTAAATAATTTTTACCATGGCCCTGCGGGGTTTGTAATAAAATGTGCTAGTAGGCTATTTTTGAGTGGTTCGGTCTCCTAAGACGTAGAATTGCAAATAGGGTATTCCAAGGAGTTTTTTCCCCCTGACAATTATGCTTTGCCTTCAGCCGAGTATAATTGATGAGGTTTTCTCCCGCTTCCTCCAAAGCTGGAATGCCCGATGTTGAATTCTGGGCCTCGGGGGGTTATTAGAGCCCAACTGAGTGTTATAAGCCTACTAGACATTATTTAGATAGATCATGGTCATGTCCTAAGTCATCTGGACACATAAAAAAAAAATTTCAAAAACATATTTTTCGAACAGTGAAAAATTATTTTTTAATTTTTAATTAATTTTCCTACGTTTTTTGGGTTAATTTTTCCATAAATTAAATGGAAAAAACTCGTTCATGATCCGGAATAAGAATTCAGTGATTCAAGGCTCTAACCTTAAGCCAAAAATCATTGTTGATCATCCAGCCAGTCAGAACCAACTTTCAGATCAGCAATCGGACACATAATGCCTTTTTACTCAAAAACGTCAGTTTTGAGTAAAAAATGATTTTTAGTAAAAAAATGATCTTTATTAAAAAAAAGGATTATTTTGGAGAAAACTAAAACTCTCCAAATTAATCCAAATTTAATAAAATAAAATGCTAAATGACATCTCATGGAACACTTATGATGATTGGAGTTATCATAACTCAGCTTCAATCATCATTAAGAGAGCAATTAATTTATTATCAGCTATCAGACATGTCATCTCCAGCTAAAGATGAGATGGAGAGCTCTCATTGGTCCGGTGATTTGATCGAGGTAAAGACTGAAGCTTACACCATCAGTGGGCTTCCCAAACCTAGCTCAGGCTCCTACCAGACCTAAAGGATGATCTTACCTACATCCAGACCCACACATGTGGCCTCATCCTTGGCATGTTTTCAGTGCACATGTTTGGAGTGGGGGTGCCTTGCCTGGTTGGAGGCCTCCCCTCACTCCCAGTTCTCCAGTTTAGGTCTGGGCTCTTTGTTAGGTGTCTAATCTGGTTAGGGTTGGTTTTTTGGTTTTAGGGTTTTAGCACTCTCTCATTTGTTAAAAAGAGGCTCTTTCAGCTCTATTTGGATGGACTTTTGTAGCAGAGTTACTCTGAGAAATTGTATCGAGCATTTGCTTTAATTTTTTAATAAAGAACAAACTTTGGAGGTCCATGAGCTCTTGGATGTGGTAGTTTTTTGCAATTGGTTGAGGTGATATTGTCTCTAACCCCTATTTTCTTTAATGCTTATGTGGGATT
>LPNX011143475.1:21673-39088 GCA_001517045.1 Pseudotsuga menziesii
TCATGGACATGAGTAATCAGTATATACGTAATGTTGATCATGATTCAATTTTCTTAGCATACTAGCATGTATTTTGATCTCACGTTTTGTGTTGAGTTGTAGTGTGTTTTCAGGCTTCATAGGTTGAAGAAGGGTGTGAGCTCAGCTACTTCTATCCTAGGCTTCAAGCAACCTTTTTAATCTAACACTTTCATTGCAGGACCTACAAAGATTTTCTTCTTCAAAATATAAAAAGAAAGATGGGAGTCTAGCTCTCTCTCTTCGGTTCCATCCATAATTTCAAATACTTTCTTGGTTATCGAGCTTCTCTCTTCTAGTTCTCTCTTTGATCCTTGATCCCCTTGTTTTTCTTGCTTGCTAGTCTTTTCCTCCTTGCATGGTTTTTCCCCTTCTTATCGTTCCTTCATCGCTGCCCTATTTTCACTCAGCTTTGCAGCCCTCTTTCTTCTCTTTGGACAGCCCTCGGTTTACCTAGTTTTCACCCCTTTTCTCATGCTTTGGATTGATCTCTTTTTCCTCCTTGTGGAAAGCCCTCTTTTGACTGTTCGTTGCACTCTTTTTTACTGTTTTACAGCCCCCTTTTCTCCATTTTGGACAGCCCTAACATGCCCTAGTTTTCCTTCCTTTTTGCCCCTTTTTTGCCCTAGTTTTTGGGCCCTCTTCAACCTTGTTTGTGGCCTTTTTGTCCACTTTTTGTTCGCTGTCCTGTTTTTCATTTTTTATGACAGCCATTTGTTTTCTCTTTCGCTGTCTTGTTTTCTTAAATTTTTGTCTTCCTTTAGTTTCATAGTTGGCTGCCCCTTTTTTCCACTTCTTTGGTTTTGATCCTCCTTTCATTTTCTTGCCTTCTTTCCCTCATCTTCCTTTGTTTCAGCCCTCTTTTCACTTTTCTCTTTATCTCTCTTTCAAACTTCCTCTTCCCTTTTTTTTTTTTGAAAAGTTTTGAGAAAATTTAAAAGTAAAAGTAAAAGTACTCTCCTTTTTTACACAAGTCCTAATATTAAGTAGAGTGATTTTGCTTTCATTTAAAAAGTCCTTTCAAGGATTAAAATCCTTAAGGCACTTTGTATAATGTTTAATAAAAAATATTGTGTTTGAGTGGGGTTTTTAAAGTCCCCACTCTCATCCTCCCCCATTTGGGGAGGCTTGTGTTGTGTGTATGCTTAGATTAGTGCTTGTTTTCATCATTGATTATATCTCAGGTTTAGATCACTAATTGTTGATTCATCACTTCTAGATCATTAATTAAGTTGATTACTCTGTTTTAAATTGTCTACCATTCTAAGTAAATCAACTGTGCAAATCTCTTGAATCACACCATAAGGTAGATCAAGAGTGCTCTCTATTGGAGAGTTGTCTTTTCATTGTTTAATAAGTTAATCAATTAATCTTGAAAGTCTCTTGAACTTGCTGTAATCAAAGTCAAGAGCACTATTTATCAGAGAGCATTCCCACTGCATATCCTTGCATCAAGCATATAGATTAACTAAGTCTCTTAAACCACTGTCATAAGACAAGGTCAAGAGCGCTCTCTGTCGGAGAGTTTTAATTAATTAACTTAATAAAATTTGCAACTCCCATCCCTTTAATTAATTAACCCCCTTCCCCCTTTTCCGGAGTATGCTCTGACCGATCTTCGATCAGAATACCCAGAAATGGCATTGGATCTTTAAACCCCACGAGAGGAACTTAACTAAAACTTTTCCCCATAAATACCGAGTCATGTGGGCAAATTCCAAGTGTGGGCGCCGGGCTACCTAATCTGGGCACTGGTAGTTAAGTTATTGAACACTTACCTTTGACCCCAGACATGTCCGTCATGTCTTCGAACGGAGCCACTGAAGGTATTACCGGTTACAACATCCAGCCACCATAAGTGAAGATCATAAACAAAAAACTCTTAAAACTTACCAAGAGCACTTGGAAAACCTAACATTCACTGGCATATTTTTGGGATTCATATGTTTACACTCAAAGCATCTCTAATAAGTTGACTCCATAGGCACTGGTCCCATCTTTTAGCATTGTTGATAATCTGGGCCATTTGTCCAGCGAATGTTTGATTATAAATCATATCTATGAATGCTTTATCTATTTCATGAAGCTCTCAAATATTTGTCTATATTTCAATTCCACTGATAGCAACGTGGATTTCTTTGTCTTGTGTTAAATTCATCACATTAATCATCTTAAATCACAATAACTCCTAAACAACACCCATCCGCATCGGCAACTAATCAAAACACTTTAACAACTTAAGAGCCATAGAAACTCTTTTGCAGGGACTACCCCCCTTGGCTTCATTAGGAGTTAGCCTAAACGGAGGAGCTAGGAGTAGGTGATAGTACCTAGCTCTGTGCTTTCCCCCAAGGTCACACCTCTCCCACTTTCTCAAGTGAGGAGATAGCTTTTGGAAGATTTATGCTGCTGGTGTGCAATAGGCGAACAACATGTCCCATATCTTTCAATAGTATTCTTAGCCAAGCTGCATGGAAAGTTGTTGTGGTGGCTGCTACATATTCTGCTTCTGTGGAAGACATGCTCACAATGGGCTATTTCTGAGATGCCCAAGAGATCAGATTTGTACCCAAATGGAAAGCATACCCAGATGTGCTTTTCCTATCATCAAGAATTCCTGCAAAATCACTATCATTCTACCCTATAAGAGTACTGTCTGGTGTATGAGTGTACCAGAGGCCATATCCAAGTGTGCCTGCAACATATCTCAGTATTCTTTTTCCAACATTCCAGTGAGAGTTTTTGGGAGACTCCATAAATCTTGAAATAAGACTGACAACATACATCAAATCAGGTCTAGTTGCAGTCAAATGCATTAAGCTGCCTACCAATTGTTTATAAAGTGTATTGTTTACTGCTGGTTCATCACTATTCCTTGTTAACTTGGTGCCAAGAGATATGGGGGTTTCTGCTGGTTTACATTTATCCATTCTGAATCTCTGCAGAATATCAGTATCATACTTATGCTGGCAGCTAAAAATACCTTTATCAGTTTGAGTAACTTCTAGGCCAAGGAAGTTCTTCATGAGTCCTAGATCAGTCATTTTAAATTCTTTTTTCATGACTGTCCTGAAGTCTTCAAGCATCAAATTACCAGTGTAAATCATGTCATCAACATAAAGACATACCATTAGTATTTTACCTTGCTCTGTTTTGACATAGAGAGTTGGCTCACTGTTTCTTCTGTTGAAACCATTGTTGATGAGGTAGGAATCAATCCTACTGTACCAAGCTCGTGGAGCTTGTTTTATACCATACAAGGCCTTTTTGAGTTTATACACTCTGTCTTCATGACCTTTAACAGTATAACCAGGTGGCTGGTCAACATAAACTTCTTCTTCAAGAATGCCATTTAGAAAGGAAGATTTCACATCCATTTGATACACAGGCCATTGATTTTGTGTTGAAATGGCAAGTACAGCTCTGATGGTATCCATCCTTGCTATAGGAACAAAGGTTTCATCATAATCTATACCATATTTCTGTGCATATCCTTTGGCAACCAACCTTGCCTTATGCTTTTCAAGTTCTCCTTTTTCATTCAATTTGGTCTTATAGACCCATTTGACTCCAATACTGGTTTTGTCTAGAGGGATATCAACAAGATCCCAAGTCTTATTTTTCTCTATTGCATCAATTTCTTCATTCATGGTTGTTACCCATTGTGCATCCTTCACTGCTTCATTAAAAGATGTGGGCTGATAGGAGAAGACAACAAACTAAAGTTGCTCATCAAGAATTGGAGTCAGTTCATATAACTCTATCAAGCTTTTGGTTTTCCGGTTCTGTGGTGGTTCATTTGCTACATCTTTTTGCTGATGTACTTCCAATCTTGGAACGCTGATAGGTAGATCTGGCTGAGATGAATGATATTCATGATGTATGTCTGAACGATCACTCCAACATTTGTCTTCAATGAACTTTACATCTCTGCTCACCACAAGATTCTTGGTGACAGGATTATAAAGCTTGTATGCTTTGTGTTGTTCACTATAACCAGTGAAAATGCAACGCTCACTCTTCTTATCTAACTTTCTTCTGAGTTCATTGGGGATATGCACAAAGGAAACAGAACCAAAGATTCTATGATGTGAGACACTAGTCTTAGTGCCAATCCATGTTTCTTCAAGAATCTTGTCTTGGACAGTTACTGTAGGTGATCTGTTGAGAAAGTAGACTGAGCATCCAACAGCTTTAGCCCAATACTCATTTGACAGCTTCTTGTGTGACAGCATGCTACAGGCCATGTTCATGATGGTATGGTTCTTCTGTTCAGTAACTCCATTATGCTATGGGGTGTATCTAGTGGTGAACTGTCTCTGGATGCCATGCTGCTTACAAAAATCTGAAAACTCATGTGAATCATATTCACGTCCACCATCTGACCTGAGCATTTTAATGGACTTTCCAAACTGCTTCTCAGCGAGAGCCTTGAACTCTTTAAACTTGGAGAAGGTCTCTGATTTGTGCCTGAGAAAATAAATCCATGTTTTTCTGCTAAAGTCATCAATAAAGGTTAGAAAATAAAAACTTCCTCCTATGGATTGGGTTTGCATGGGTCCACAGAGGTCTATATGAACTAACTAAAGTTGCTCTTTGGCTCGAGATATGGAAGTGGGAAAACTTTCCCTATGATGTTTACCAGTGATACAATCCTCACAGGTGTTGGATTGTTTATGAATGACCGGTAATCCTTTGACCATTGACTGTTTGTGTAGGAGATGGAGACTTTTGACAGGAAGATGACCGAATCTACAGTGCCATAACCAGGATTGGTCTTGACTAGAGACTGTATGAACTACATGCTGTGGAAGGTTAGCACTCCTAATTATAAGAGGAAAGATTCTATTTTTGGTCATTTCAACTTTGGCTATGAGTCTCTTACTAGGAGGTTTATCATAGATAGCACAGTAAGTATCATGAAACCTAACATCATACTTATTCTGAAGTAATTGACCTATACTGATCATATTTATAGTCAAATGAGTTACATAAAACACCTCATGAATGGACATTTTCTCATTTTGATTACTAAGTACAGGAACAATACCTTTGCCTTTTGCTGGAACTAGAGAGTCATCTCCTAGCTTGATATTTGTGATAACAGAGGAATCTAAGCTGGAGAATAATGACTTGTTACCTATCATGTGATTGGTGCGGCTGCTATCTAGTAGCCATAGATCTGAGCTGCAGTGGTCTGCAGTTGCTTGATAAGACAGAAACATCACTTCGGATGAGCCCTCTTCTTCTTTGGATACATTGGCTCTGCTATTGTTCTGGTTATGGTTCTGGTCCGCTTGCTTTTTTCTGCATTCACGTTCATAGTGCCCATATTTCTTGCAGTAGTTACATTGAACATTGGACTTATTTGTCCATCTCTTGTTTCTTCCCCTCTGACCTTGAGAGTGGTGAGAGTTGTCTGAATTCTCTGAGTGTTCATGATTGTGAATGGTTCTATCTTCTGATCTAGACCATCGGCCTCTTCTTCCTCTACCTCGTCCTCCTCTGCCTCGACCTCTGTTGAGGGAAGCCTGAGTGCTGAAAGCATTGCTCAATGTTTCTTCTTCTTGAGTGAATCGTGCTTCATGAGATAGAAGTTATCCAGCTAACTCTTCTAAGGTGAATTTAGACAGGTCTTTGGCTTCTTCTATGGCAGTCACTACCAAAGCAAATTTCTTGGTGAGACACCGAAGAATATTTTGAACAACTAATTTTTGTTCTAGGGGTTCACCATAGGTTTGGAACTGGGTTACTAGACCCGAGACCCTAGTCATGAACAAATCTACAAATTCTAACTCCTTCATTTTTAAACTTTCAAACTGAATGCGTAGGGTTTGCAGTCTTACCGTTTTAATGCGATTAGTTCCCTTGTAAGTTGATGCAAGAAGGTTCCAAGCCTGATGTGCACTGGTAGCACCTGATATCCTTGGGAAAATGGAATCTTCAATGCAGCTTTGGAGCAGGCATGTGGCTGTGAGATCTTGATATCGGCGAGCTTCGAGAGCATTTTTATGTGCATTGTTCATTGCAGTGAGGGCAACCACTTCAGGTTCTGTGAACTCAGTTTCCACCATATCCCAACATTTGTTGAGCTGCAGAAATGTCTTCATCTTGATAGACCAAAATTCATAGTTTGCTCTGGTCAAAACAGGTCCGGAGATTGGCTTCAAGGAACTGGTATTAGCCATCTGATATGACTAAATGAACAGAACAAAAAAAAAACGAACAAATGACAGGCTGATATGGGAAACCCGAGGCACTCTCCAATCCCCTTCCAAGATGGGATTAGATCCTAAGATCAGCACAGGACAGATCCAGAAAATAGAGTATTCGGCTTGGGAGAATAGTGGGGTTTGTGTCCTCTAATCTGAGCCTGGGATTTATACCAGATCTATGGTTACTGGTAAATTAAAAAGCTGTGATGAGACTTTGGGTTGTGCTGGTTAATCCAATCAGGTCTTGATCAATCCTTCTACTGCATGTGTACAGTTTGCATAAAAAAAAATGCACATCTCTAGATAGCCTTGGAATCTATCATTTGTGGTCACAATTTCAAATCCCAATAGGGTAGACCCAAAGTCAGATCTAGGAACAAACGGAAAAAAAAAAAATCTTACCTGCGCCAACTGATCTCAACTTCTGAATAGAAGGCAATTCATAATTTCAAACAGATCTGAAACGAATCGCTGAGCAGAGCAGAGAATCATAGGCCACTCGCTTCTCTTACTAGCGTCTGAGATGAAGAAGCCAAAGACTGGTTGGAGTTCTCTAAGGGGGTATACCAGGGTCAAAGAAGGAATCTGCTTGCCAAAGGTTTGGTCCTCGATGTCGTAGGTGAAGAACCCACTGCCATTGCTCCACTTCCTTAGATCCGATCATATCTTGAAGGCTTATAGTTCGATCCACGGCAATGCCTTTGATGAATGATCGCAGACTTCAATTGGATTGCAGAACACTTTGATGGATGAGAGGGCTGATTTTTTACTGGTCGCTGAGGAGAACCATTGTGTCGTTGAATAGCCTAGCAGTTCTCAAGCCAGTCGGATAGAATGCCAAGATTCAGAGAATGAACTATGATAGATCGCCAAGATTCTGTGTGTGGCTCCCTCCGTAGTCCTCTGATTCTCCAGCGTGAGCTATTCAGATCAAGATTACTAGATTCAGATCTGAGAGACCAAGCAATTGATCGCTGGAGTAAGCTGATTGGATCTGCTGTGTTCTGAGCTCTTTCAAGTGCTTTCCACTCTGTGGAAAGTCTTACCTCAACAATAAAGGATCAGGCCTTAGGCTCTGATACCATGTAAAGAAAAAGAACAGAACAGGAGAACAGAGCATTCAAGAAAAAAACACGGGCAGAGGTCCGCCTTCTTATTATTAGAAGCAGGTTAAATAGGAAGAAAGAGCAATAATACCGTGGGCGGTTAGGTAAATACCGCTGGGTAAATACCATGAGATTAATTACTTTAATATAGTCAACACTACTATCCATGAAGGAAGTGTTCAAATTCAACCGGTTCCAGCGCTGCATAAACAACAAAGAAAACAAAATCCTCAAAAAATGATGGCTTCTAAAACCGTACCTGTAAATGCGAGGATATTATATGTATACATAGTCAACACTACTATCTATGAAGGAAGTGTTCAAATTCAACCAGTTCCAGCGCTGCATAAACAACAAAGAAATCCTCAAAAAATGGCTTCTAAAACCATACCTATAAATTCCAGAAGCTAAGACGAAGGATCTGTAAATTCGAGAAACTGCTACTAAGAACACACAAGAATTGATTAAAACTTTGCCAATGAATAATTTTTTGATTAATTTATATCCATAACATTTTTTTATATAATAAAAAATATAAGGGACACTAAGAGTTTATTAAGAGTTTGGAGGATTTTATTAGGAGTTGGACTCTTACATAAGTGCATATTAGCTAGACTTCTAGCTGCTAAATGCACTTGGACTAAGCCTTGAATGATTGGATTTGAATTTAAGCTAATAGTTGTAAAATCAATGGAGTATTAGGTAATAGTTGTACCTAGTAGTTAAGCTAATAGTTATCCAATATAGCTGTCAACATATTTGAAGTTAAGTTAATAGTTATAAAATGGTTAGAGTTAAGCTAATAGTTATCCAATATAACTCTTATTAAATGTTGAAGTTAAGCTAATAGGTCTAGAATAATTGGAGTTAAGGTAATAGTTGTAACTAATAATAATATAGTTGAATATTAGTTTTAATTTGTAAAACTATTACTAATTGCACTTATGACATGTTAATTAAGATATTTTTTATTTTTTTGGAATTATTAATTTTTATTATTGGAGGATATAAGGGAGAGTAAGAGTTTATTAGGAGTTTGGAGAACTTTATTAGGAGTTGGACTCTTACATAAGTGCATATTAGCTAGACTCCTAGCTACTAAATGCACTTGGACTAAGCCTTAAATTATTAGAGTTGGAGTTAAGCTAATAGTTGTAAAATCAATGGACTATTAGCTAATAGTTGTAATTAGTAGTTAAGCTAATAGTTGTACTTAGTAGTTAAGCTAATAGTTATCTAATATAACTGTCAATAGATTTGAAGTTAAGTTAATAGTTATAAAATGATTAGAGTTAAGCTAATAGTTGTATCTAATAGTTAAGGTAATAGTTATCCAATATAACTCTTATTAAAGTTGAAGTTAAGCTAATAGGTCTAGAATCATTGGATTTAAGCTAGTAGTTGTATCTAATAATCGAATAGTTGAAGATTAATTTTAATTTTTAGAACTATCAGTAACTCTACTTATCACATGTTAATTAAATTATTTTTTTATTTTTTGAAATTATTATTTATTAATTTTGGACGACAATCATATAATCAATCTGGACAGTACACTTGTCTCATTCTTGTCGGTAGATGAAAAAGCATAGATGGTAGTCCACCCCAAAATTCTAACATATATACGCCTATTGGCGTAATTAATAAGGGGTTGCTGATTGCAGATTCCATTTTGAGGGAGACGGGGTTTTTGGTTTTTCCCATTGCCACCGGAATCCTTTACCTCTAGCTGTTTGAAAGTTTTCAGCGACAATAGAGAATTAAATGTTGCGGCTTCAGCACTGTGGGCCTTTCGATTTCAACCCGTTTAGAAATATTTTTCACCCTTCTCAACCTATTAAATTGTCACTCATCAATCATCCAGGAAGCTTGTCACCTGTCAATTCTCTATAGCAGCGCGGGGCTCAAGACTTAAGGGTTACTCTTTGAATGGGGTGAAGACAATCGACCATGTTTCCATCCATAAATCATACAAAACAATCAAGTTAGATGAATAACATACCGCATTCCATGAAATGGATGAGAATGGTGGCATCTATAGCTATGGAGCTGAGCAATGCCACTTGCAAGTAATTGTGGTTGCTACTAGCAATTCAAGTTATAAAGCTATATTTTTTTTTTAATTTAAAAGTTAAATGGCTGGTTATATTTAAATAAAGTGTAATTTTTAGTGTGATATTTATTTTGATAGGTGTTAATATTTATGTTAATAGATGTTTTTATTTGAGATTTGGGGTGGACAAGCACATGTGATTTTTCATCTATGGACAAGGATGAGACAAGCTAATTGTCTATATTAATTACAAAAAATAATAGATTTATTTATTTGATATTTTGGGGTGGACAAGCACATGTGCTTTTTCATCTATGGACAAGGATGAGACAAGTTAAATGTCCATATTAATTATAAAAAGCATGTAACTTGTTATTTAAAAAGCAATCAAAGTTACATAATAACTCCCAAAATGGTCATTCTTCCAGCTCTACAAAAAACTTCATTCACTTCTTTCTTCAAACTATAAAATTTTCAAAAAAGTACTTACATAATTTTTTTCACCCCAAGTGAATAACCAACTTTCAGCCAACATCTCTATCCTATAGGGAACAAGAGGACAAAAGTGCCACAATCTATCTCATGTATACTTTTCAACAAATCCCAAACGATCGCCAAAAAACACATCCCCAATAGATTCCTTAGATAAAGTATCAACCTCCCTATTAGAAACCTTGTAAATATGCTTGAAAGATAACACATGAAAATTCCCCATCAAGTTCGTAATTATTTGCATCCATCCAAATAAACCCAAAAGTTGCATGTCATCCTTCTCATTTACCCAATAAATTACTGCTTTAGAATCATCATTAACCTCCATAAACATAAAACCTCTCAAATTGGCCAACCAAAGCAGTCCCCATAAAGAAATAAGTTCAATAATGGTGTTTGGTTTTTGCCAATCCCCATTTTGAGCGTTATAAAGTGCTCCACTTTCAGTTTGATCACCATTCCCCCTCCACATCACCCATTCTTCTGAGCTCCATTGAAATGACCAATTATAATCCCTATAGGCAAGGATGGACTTGATACTATCTTAGCAAGTTTTAAAGCACCTTTTGCCCATTGTTATCCATGTCCATTATGAGACTGTGTATAAACAAAAATTTGAATTTACAAACAAGGCTATGAAATTGAAAGGAAAATAGATGCTTGTAGGTGAACATAGAGGTTGGAAAAGCTAGGAACTCATACCCATTGAGTTATGTTACTTTGGGATGCTTAAGAAGCCTTGAATTAATGTTGCAGGATGTTGTTCAATAGTACACAACATATTGGAGTCTTAACACACACACTAATAAGCACTGTAAGGGTTTTTAAAACCCTAGTTTTGACCTCATGCTATTGAAATTGTACATGATGTATATATTGTCTATGAATCATGGCGAGGAGATTAAGGCCAAGGCCCTACCATTGATTTGGTTTTTTGTGTATCGAAGATCAAGGTTGATGTAGATGGTTATAGTGCTAAGTCACGCACATCATATTTTGAAGTCATCATGTAGATATTAAATTTAATAAAATACCACAACTAGCTATGCACTGCAATGTAAGAGATGGGGGCATGATTTCACAACGAATAAGGAGGGGAGTTAGTAAAACTCCTGAGCCAATAGAGTGAGACCAGATGTGAATGGGGAAACCCATAAACCCTCAGCTACCTTTTTCTCCTCTACACTCAATCATTCAATTTTTCCAGAAGAGCGGTTGTGGCAGTTAATTCCTTGGGTACACCAAGACATGTCCGTCAAATTTGTGTCTAAGAAATCCTGAAGCCTACAACCTACAACCTGGGGAACCCACATTCTTTCTTCTGAAACATGTAATCATGGGGATGCATTCCCATGCCGTCATATCGGGAGTCGCCTAGTATGTCTTGGTCATTCTCGATTCCCTGATGGCATTCTATTTATCCATTATGCATTGTTCACTATCCTGAGTCACGAAACAAGATTTTTGTTCATGGTTTCTTAGTGTGGTTCATTGTTTGCAGACCTAGCATGAGATAGCATATTATTTCTATGCCTTCTGCAGTGTTTCTTTTTGTCACAAAGTGGTCTGGAACCTTGGTTATTTGTGTTACAATGTGGAGCCCTGTGTTGTTGATTCACCATGCGGTTTGCTGTTATGTGTACCCTTAATTGGATCTGAACTGTATGCAAGACTTAGGAGTGGAAGAGACATCGAATGAGATTGATAAACCTGGTGCATAGAGGAACCTCACAAAAAGATAAGAGTGGATGGTGAATCTTCTATGCACACCTTAAAGAGCATTGGAAGGGAAGGCATAGCCTGAGAGAATCTATAGTAGAGAAGGGGATGCTTCCTTGTGTTGGGTGTGTAGGTATTGTGGATACCAGGCTATATAGATCTTATGGAGGTGTCCCCATCTCTTGAATGAGCCACTAGCTTGGCCATTCTTCCTTTGCATTGTCTTAGCATCCTGATAAACCCAAAGGTAGATTGGCTTGGCTCACAGCCTGATAAACACAATTGGATATTGGCTTGGTTGGGCAGCCTCATAAACCCAATCATATATTGTCTTGGTTGAGCATCCTGATAAACCCAATGGTTTGCTGGCTTGGTTGTGTCTTGTTGTGCATTTGGCCATGTGTGAGCCTTGGCTAGACATCCTGATAAACCCAACCGTTAGCTGGCTTGGCTGAGTAACCTGATAAACCCAGCAGTGTGATGGCTTGGCCAAGTAGCCTGATAAACCCATCTATTAGTTGGATTGGTTGGTTCTTAATGTGAATGTTGTCTTGATTGTGTGCAGTCTGATAAACCCAACTCTTGTTGGTGTTGATGTAATTGTAACTTTGGAATGTATTCACTTGTATTTCTTATCTATTGTAACCCGATGTCATTCCAGGATTTTCTTGTGTCATGTCATGCCCCGATGTTCTGATCAGGAATATCTATAATGTAAACAATTCATGTCAATTCATTGTGGGTAACCCTCCTATTGTCTAAGGGTTAAAGTCCCCACAGTTCCTGGGCATTAGGGTTATTAGACTCACCTAGTGAATTTGGCCTTAGTAGGGTTTTACCCATGTCGGGAATTAGTATAAATAGAGAGGTGACCTCTCTATTTATCACACACTCATCCACACTCAGTTGTAGCTCATAACTGAGGAAGAGAAAGACACTGGGGCAAGGAAGAAAGAGGTTATTGCTGTCGGGAAATGATCTTACTATTTTGGGGTTTTACCTTTTGTGTTGATTCTATCTCTTAGCAGGTTGCAGGGTTTTATCCATTTATGGTTTCCCCGAGGAAAAAAACTGTGTTCATTATCTCTTGTGTTTGATTCCTGTAATTGTTGTTCTCTTAGTTAAACATCCTAACATAATGCTAGCTTGAATGATTAAAAACTAACATGGTATCAGAGCCAACCTGAGAAGAAGACACTGTGCAGCTACGGGAACTAGGGCTTCCTACTTTGTGGATCTCTCTCCATAGATTTTCAGAAAAATAAGGTTGGAATAACTCTCTTCCCTAGGGCGCATCTTTCTGTCGAAGCAGAATCGAATTCTAAGGTTTTTAAGTTTTGGACCCGACATTGCTGCCGAAAATTAGGGCTTTTCACAGAAGAGGAATTTTTCAGTGAGCCTGGGCCTGGATTGATGTCCTCCCTAAAATCGAAGTTAGGGATCAAATTCAAAGAAATTGGTCAGACAGAACTCCTGAAAAGAAAAACCCTAATTTTCTTCTGAACCAACTCTACAGGATTTCAGCTCCAAATCTAGATCCAACATCTTGACCTGGTAAGATCTAAATCTTGTGTATTTCCATTTGATGTTCTCAGTTAATATGTCTCATTATACCAAGCTTGATGAAAATCTTGAGGGAGATGATAACTTCTGATCTTGGAATTATAGGATATCCCTCGTCCTGGAAGAAAATGAGTTCGAATCCTATATCAATGAGGAGGTTCCAGTTTCAGAGCGAGATGAGGCAAAGGCCTTACGTAAGAAGAAGTTGGTTATGGCAAAGAGGATCATTGTTGATTCTATCACGGATCACCTCATACCATAGGTGTCCTCCCTAAAGACACCTAAATCTATGTTTGATGACCTAATCAAATTGTTTGAAGGGAAGAACATAAACTGGAAGATGACTCTAAGAAACCAACTGAATAATGTGAAGATTCAGAATGCAGAAACAATCCAATCTTACTTCACAAGAGTTTCTTCGATCAAGGAACAACTGGAAGCAGTATATGAAGAAGTGGAAAATGCAGAGATTGTAATGACTACCTTGAATGGTCTCCTTATATCATGGGACTCCTTTACTCAAGGGATGTGTGCTAGAAAAAAGTTAGTCAAGTTCAGCATACTATGGGAAGAGTGTTCTCAAGAAGAATCTCGGATAGAAGCTCAGGAAGAGAAGATGGGAAGTGAGGATCAAGCTCTCACGGTACACTCCAAGTCAACCAAAAGAAGATCTCATCACTCCAGAGGTAAGCACTCTCACAAATATAACACTAGAACATATTTTTCTAACATTAGATGTTATACATGTGATGAAGTGGGACACTTTGCAAGAAATTGTCGTAAGAGACATAATAAAAAAAAGAGCAACAAAAGAAGACATCATGCTCATGCTGTAGTGGATGATGACCCATACAAGAAAAGAACAATATATGAAAGTGAATATTCTTCAAGCGAGAGTGAATATGTTTTGATTTCCACTCTCATAGGAAAGATTACTCATGGAAGCAATGACTGGCTCATAGATAGCAAGGCTTCCAAACATATGAGAGGATTCAAGGAATCCTTTGTGAGACTATTAGAACATGAATCACCTCACAAGGTGAAGCTAGAAGATGACTACTATTAGAATAATCAACCCATAGTTTACCCACTTAGACATTAATTCCATTATTTTTGTCTTATTTGCCTAGTTCATGTGTCCCACCTGGTGCAAGTTGCTATTTGTCTATCTATAATGGTAAAACTTGCCTTATTTGACTCATGGAGTGCATGGGAGAGATAAAGGAATCAATTCTTCTTTATTCCTATCCTCCTAGGTGCCCTTCTTCTTTTTCTTCTTTATTGCCTGCTTTTTCAGTGTTTTAAGGCAAAAGGAAAAGCTAGACTAGGTGAGGTTGACTTGTTTTTTGTCCTACACATACTCCTCTATTTTCTCCATGAAAAAGCATGTATGAGCTGCTATTCCACCACTCTTTAGCTTGCCTATTCCTTTTTTCCAATTCGTGAGCTCCATGACAGATTTGGGATCAACTTTTTACACCTATGGGGGATTTGCTTATTTTTGGTAATCCTGTGTTATGCTAGATTTGGATGCCTCCTCATGCATTCAATTCCTTGATGTATTATATTTATTCATCAGCCTATGTTATTACATTGTTGGCTGTTGTACACTCATTTAATACAATTTAGTTTTACAGCTCCATATTCAGTCTCTTTTGTGAGCAATTTTGCATGATCAATTGATAATTGGTGTGAGTAAAATTAATCTATTGCTGGCCTTAATTTCCACATGGTATCATAGCCATTGTAGGTTGTTTCTCTCCTTCAAATTGTTTTGCAGTTTCAACATCAAATACTGGGAGCCTTCTACTGACAGTCGGGACAGATTTTCTAGAGCTATGGATCAATCATAGAAAACTATCTTGACTCCCTTCAATTTCTTTGAATGGAAAGCAGAGATGGAGATAATGTTGAGAGAGAAAGGCCTCTACAGGGTGACTATGGCAATAGAAGCGAAGCCCAATGCAGCTGCAGAGAAGATAAATGGCACAACAGGAGGGATGAGGCTTATGGCCTCCTGTGGCTGAGTATTTCCAGAGACCTCCTTTTCCATCTCGATGGATTGACATCACCAAATGAAGTATGGGAGAAGCTTGCTGATCTTTTTGGAAAGACAGATGAGATGAGGGGACATCAAATCGAGAATGAGCTGATTTCTCCGAGTCCAACAAGCTTTGAATCCCTGCAGCTATATTTCTCCAAGTTCAAAGCACTAGTTTTGCAGCTGAAACAGTGTGGTATTGAAAAGAAATATGATCAGCTTGTACTGGCCATCCTCTCAAAGCTGGGCCCTGATTATTCAGTTTTTGTTTTGACCTTCTATGCCATAAAACTGACAGCTCTAACCTAGAAGATGCCTAGCCTTGCAGATTTCATGGAATCTCTCACACAAGAACAGGGCAAGCTGGTGATGATGGGCACCATCAAACCATCCAAATATCAAGCTTTGATTGCTGGAGATTCAAGGGTGGATTCAAAAAGCAAAAAGAAAGATAAAAAGCCACCTGAGAAAAAGAGAGACAAGAAACAGTCTTCGGAGGATCAACAAGGTCCCAAGAAGAATAACCAGAAGAAGAAGAACAAAGGTGAAATGAACAAGTGCGCATACTGCAATAAGGGAAATCACTCTGAAAGCTTTTGTATGAAAAAGCAGATAGACATGCTGAACAATCTCCTGGAGAAGAATGGCATCTCCCTTCCAGAAAGCTCAAAGAAGAGAGAAGGAGGATCAAGTTCAGATGACAGAGAGAGAGTTCATGCTCTAGTTGCTGGAACATCAAGCTCACCCAGTTTTATCATCGATTCTGGAGCTTCAAGACACATGGTTTCGACTAAGGAGGCCTTCTCCTCACTGGATATGTCGAAAAGACCATCTATTGTACTGGGATATGAATCTCTCACTGAAAGTAAAGGCAAAGGAAGGATAGATCTTGATCATGGTCAGTTCAGCAATGTGCTATATGTCCCTGGTCTTGCCTCCAACCTCCTGTCAGTTTACCAGATGACCCACACTGGGTCTCCTAAGAAGGTCATATTCTCCCCCGATGAAGTTGAGATTACAGAGATTTCAACTGATAGAGTCATTGCAAAAGGAGTTGTGAATCATGCTCAAAAGGTATACATGTTCTCACACTTCCTACCTTACTCAAACCCCTATGGTCTTCTCATTCATGCTAATGAAGCCAGCAAGCTGTGGCATGAGAGATTTGGCCACCTTAACTACAAATATATTTCTGATCTTAGTGAAAAAGAGATGGTCATAGGGTTTCCCAAGATAAAATTTTCCAAAGGAGTCTGCCAAGGCTGTATCCTAGGAAAACACCCAGAGCATAAGTTTGAGAGAGCTAGTCATGAGAGAACCTCTGCACCCCTCGAGCTGATCCACAGTGATGTTGCTGGTCCATTACCTCATATGTCCATGAGTCAGGCCAAGTATGCATTAACTTTCATTGATGACTTTTCCAGGTATTACTGGTTCCACTTCCTGAAACACAAGTCTGAAGTTTTTGGCCTATTCACACTACTATATTTCGATCCAAAATCCGATGGTTTTTTCCGACGGCGCGTGGATTTTTTATTTTAACAGTGCCAAAAATCATGAAGATAATTTTTTTTTTTGAAATGGTGGTGATAAGCGTCGCTTAAGCGACGGCTATCCTCCTAAGCGTCGCTTAAGCGACGGCGCTTCAATTACTCATTCATTTAATAATGTCTTATCAATCATTTAATAATTTGTTGTAATTGGTTAATTATTTAAAATGGAAAGCGACGCTTAAGACATTATCCCACACACATTAAAATGGAAAGGCTAGGTTCATTTTTCATATAAATAGATGTACGGCTAGGTTCATTATCTCACACACTGAGTCTCGCACTTATCTCTTGGTTAAGAAGTGCGAAATTCCTAAGGGTTTTTTTTTGGCGTTGCTCTTTTGTGGGGATCTTCCCACTTGGTCTTGGTTTTTGGCGTTGCTTTTTAGTGGGGATCTTCCCACTTGGTCTTGGATTTTGGCGTTGCTCTTTTGTGGGGATCTTCCCACTTGGTCTTGGATTTTGGGGTTGCTCTTTTGTGGGGATCTTCCCACTTGGTCTTGGATTTTGGGGTTGCTCTTTTGTGGGGATCTTCCCACTTGGTCTTGGCCGATTTTAGCGTCGCTCGTTTGTGGGGATCTTCCCACTTGGTCTTGGATTTTGGGGTTGCTCTTTTGTGGGGATCTTCCCACTTGGTCTTGGCCGATTTTGGCCTTGC
>LPNX011143529.1:4985-45569 GCA_001517045.1 Pseudotsuga menziesii
ATAATTGATCTAAATGAATAACATAAAGAATGTAGCTAAACATAAAACCCATTTAACTAGAAAAAAAAATTAAATATTTTCTATTCCATAACTATCTCTTAACAACAATATTACTATATAAATGTGCTATAACTATCTCTTAACAACAATATTACCATATAAGTATGCTATAACTATCTCTTAACAACACGCTATATGAATATGCTAGCTAGATTGTTAATTACCAAGTGCGAAGTATAATTTGACATATTATATGCCTACTTGTGCATAAATTAACATTAAACTTTGGCAGGTTGGCATGCACTTTCGCGTGAAGCGTTTCCTTCAACGCATCAATGATTTGAAAAATGAACGGTTGGAACATACGACAAGGCTGGTATATGAAAAGTTGGTTCAATGAGTTTCTCACACTATTCTTCAAGTTTATGATAATCATGTTTAAAGCGCTGCACTGGCTTTAAACCTTAAAGTGAAATGCAAACCGTGTTTGTGTGGCAATATGTTTGGCGTTTAGAAGATCCATGAAATGAATATTACAGGGAAAGAGATATGTCACTTTCAATTGATTCAAAATATTCTTATAAAGAAATTTTTACCAATATGGAGAGCAATAGATCCAAATTGCCCTGGATAAATTGCTTTAGAATAATTCTCAATAGATACAAAGCTGCTTCTGCTTTGCTGTAGTCGTAGTCATTCTTTATTACTGCATCCATGCAAGCTGTGCTTCTGTCTCGGATGCTGTGTTTGGTAAGAAAGGATCGGTGATACTGTTGGCAGACTGCTATCTGCAGCTTTTTCTAGGAAATTTGGATTGATATGCCGCTACCCTAAATTTCCAATATTTCTGTTGAATAAATATTCACATCATGTCCGACCACATCAGATCAGCTGGACCTACCGATGTAGTCCGGTTGAAAATTGTTTAGATTCTATACATCTTTTCTGCGATTGTTGCAACAATCTTTTATGCTATTTTACATAAATAAAGAAGATAATAAGCATAGAATGGCCCGCTAGAAAGCCGCTCAAATAAGACGAACTATAAATCAAGAAGCTGCTGCATCTTGTTTAATAGTGCTCCTTGTGGAATATGAATTTGGTACTCGACTTTCTTGTGAATTTTTGGGATAACATGTCCAGCTCCTTGCCCAGACGAGTTGATCCGCAGTAGAAAACGCCTGTACTAGCGTTGCATAATATTAAAGTCATAATTTTAAAAGACGAAAAATGCAAAATTAAAGGGTAAGGATTCATGAGTAATATACCGATTCGCGCACCTTTGTGTATGGCTACCAATCTTGAAAACACTTTGGACCAGTTAGGCCTTGCAAAATGAGTTCTCAACTAAAATACATATTTATTTTTAGATCGCTGAGAAACAAAAATAAGCGGGGAAACTTATACACATGAAAAAGCTAAAGACGGAATGAGTACTGGCGTTCCGGAGACGATGTCAAGTCCCCTTTTGGCGTGATGCAAAGCTTGCACCCTTGTTATGAAGGCAGACCGAGCATCACCTTCTTCGTAAACGCTTGTAAGATAATTGTGCATTTCGATCACGGACTAGACGTTTACATTTACCATTCACCGGGTAAATGACAGTTTAAAACCGTCAAAATCCAAACTTTAAATGCCAAATGGAAATCTACCGGCTTTTCTAGCCTTCTTACCTTCTTGTCTAGTTCTGCAACTTCGTTCATGATGCTTTTAAACCACGCAAACGAGCCTTGTTCTTTCGTAACCCAGTAAAAATAAGCTCGGGATGCCCTGCGATTTTTTCCAGCTTCTTCGTCGTCGGCAGTCTGCATTGAAATCAAATCAAATCGGGAAACTCGTTCATTTAGGGATCATTTTACTAAAAATAAAATTACGAGTCTCAAGAAAAAAAAGAGAAAAGAATGGTTAAATAATCAAATTACATGGTTGCAACATGTCTTTTCATCATTAACAATGTCTTTAAGAATGCTGATAAACGGAGTAGCGCCAATGCCTAGTCCCATCAACAGCATCACGTCGTATTTACTGTGATCTTGCGCCGCGGAACCGTAAGGACCGTCGATGTATATTTTGGAGAACCTATCAAATTCATACAAAACCGCTCAAGATTTTCAACTCTTCAAATTCCGGTGGCATCGGCTTTTTACAGATATCCGACATTTCAAAAGTACACTGGAGAGCTTGCTTGCAAACCTTGGTAAGCTGGCAAGGTCTCGGGAAGAATCGTATGCGCCATCCTTCCTTGCCACGTTTAAAGCCTACAAATGGCAAATAAATGTCAGTGGAGATAGCTGTCAAGTTTCATTTCTTGAAATCTTTTACGCTATACAATCTTGAGCTTGCCTTCTGGAATAAGCTCCTTATGTCTTGAGTCCAATCTCCCAAATTTCTAATGTGCACGCTCAGATAATCATCTCCAGGCGCAGATGTCAAAGAAAACGGGTGCCTGTCAAAAAATTAAACTATTCAGAGCCACATTTAGCAGATTTTAAAGCTCCAATTCAACATCTGGCCTGAGATATTTAAAGATCAAAGTTGGCCTCACAACAATATTTCTAAATATAAAATGCCATTTATTTACCATTCGAATGGAGAAATTTCTGGACATTGAATGTAAATGTACATTCCGCTTTTGTAATGGAATCCCCGCAGCTTGGTCATGTGAAGGGCCAGCACATCTCCAGGATAAGCCGTTTCCTGAAATATCACCGTCATGAAGAAGTCAGAGCTTATAGTCATAATGGAAACAGAAATAACTTGCGGAATATTAAAGCTGTCTTCATACCTTTAATATTTTTACAACTGTCAGAATGCCATTTGGAGTTTACAGGATGAAAATGGTGCCTGGATATCGGATGATCGGGGTTTAAAGGAGCTAGGGGTAAAGCATTTTAAAGAGATATTTGCAGACGATGGGTTAACCGATCTTTCTGCTCAGCTAAAAGTAATCCGTCTCTTCCCCTCCTATCTAAATGAAGAAGATCGATGTGCTTTTACTGATCCGGTATCTCTTTCGGAGATTGAGGGAGCTCTCCGGTCTTTTAAAAAAGACAAGGCTCCGAGGCCCGACGGATGGACCGTTGAATTTTATTTGTGCTTCCTTGAACTGCTGGGACCCTCTTTAGTTACCCTGGTAGAATCCTCACGTATTTTGGGAAAGGTGACACCTGCCATAAACTCTACATTCATCGCTCTCATTCCTAAAGTTGATCACCCTAATAACTTCGGGGATTTCCGGCCCATCTCATTGTGCAATCTGTGCTATAAACTGATCTCGAAAGTGGCTGCCCTGAGACTCAAGCCCTTTTTGGACTCTTTTATCTCTCCTCAGCAGTTCGGCTTCCTAAAGAACCGCCTGATTCATGGGCCTGTTGCCATTACCCAAGAAGTTCTCCACTCTGTCAAAATTATGAAAAAATCTGCACTCATTTTGAAGTTGGACTTGACTAAAGCATTTGATAGGGTTAATTGGACTTTCGTCAGGCTGCTTCTTATCCAAATTGGGATTCCACTTGTGGGTGTAAACTGGATTATGGGGTGTCTTTCGTCGACAAATTTTGCGGTTATTGTCAATGGTTCTCCCTCCTCTTTCTTTCTCGCTTCCCGGGGCATTAGACAGGGCTGTCCTTTATCCCCTCTTCTTTTTATTTTGGTCATTGAAGGGCTCAGCCTACTGATTGCTGATGCCAAACAAAATGGAATAATCAAAGGCATCAAGATCTCGGATAATCTTGCACTCACACACCTACTATTTGTAGATGATGTTATTCTCTTCGGGATGGGCACTTTCGAGGATTGGATCACCTTTAAGGTTATACTTGATACTTTCTGTGAGGCCTCTGGCATGAAAATCAACATGGACAAGTCCTGTTTCCTTCATCATAATCTGGATGATGCTGTTTTAAGTAGGATTTCTGATATTATGCCATATCGCTCCGCACCTCTCAACCTTGGCTTTACTTACCTTGGCTTTTTCCTGAAGCCCTCTGGCTATCTTATCAAAGACTGGTGTTGGCTCATATCAAAATTTGAAAAACGTATTAATCATTGGTCTAAGAGACTCTTGTCTTTGGGGGGGCGATTGGTCCTTATCCGTTCTGTTCTTACCAGTCTGTCGGTCTATTGGTGTGCACTTTTCCCTATTCCTTCATCCATCTTGGATAAACTCAGGAAACTTATCTTTTCTTTCCTTTGGGGATCCTCAGCACAGAAAAAAAAGTATCACTTGATTGATTGGCACCTGTTAGCCCGACCTATCTCCATGGGTGGCTGGAACATAAAACATCTACCTCACTTCTGTGTTTCATTGAGGATGAAGAATTTCTGGTTTGCAATGAACAATCCTGGAATCTGGAATCAACTCTTGAGGTCAAAGTACATGAAGAATTTGTCCCTTTAGTCCTAGTGCAGACTCAAAAAGTTCAGACTTTGGAATGTTTCTCATATGTGGAAGGGCTTTATAAAAACTTTACACTGGATTGGAAATGGACTCATTTGGCAAGTAGGAAATGGTTCAGAAGTCAGAATCGGAGCGGACCCAATTGTGGGTTTAGGATATTCTTTTATCCTGTCGGAGGAGTTGAGAACCTATCTGGAAGACTATGGCATTTCCACTCTTGATCACGCAAAAAATCATGCTACGGGTCACTGGTTCACAGCTGAGGATTTAGATTTATGTGATGACTGGAGAGAGCAATGGGGCACATTTACCAAAGGTCTTGAATATAACCGGATCAGACTACTTGAGGAGGATGATAAGCTTCTGTGGTCCTGTGGGAACTATGTTGGCCCTATTAGAGCAGATATAGGCTATGACTGTATTGTAAAAAACAACATTATTGAGGATATTTGCCCGGTATTGACTATGGTTTGGTCATTAAAGCTCCCGCTGAAAATCATCTGTTTCACTTGGTTATTGGTGAGGGATAGAATCCTCACTTGAGAACATCTGCAGTCCCGTGGTTTCTATGGACCCAGTAGATGCGTCTTGTGTGAAAATGGAATAGAAGACTGTGGACATCTGTTCATTTTATGCCCTTTTACGAGAAACATTTTCACATACTTCTCAAACAGATTGGGTTTCCACTTCTCCCCACAAGACACTGTACTGTCTTTCCTGGATCACTGGTTTAAAACTACTGCTAGCTCTGTTACTTATCATTTTATCCCTGTCATCATATTCTGGTTCCTGTGGCTCCTTCGCAATCAATGCATTTTTGAAAATGGGAAACCTTATGCATCCCTGCTCATTTCTAGGATTGAGTGTATGCATGCCCTGTACCCTGTGCCTCAAATTAAAAATAAGATTAGGCAGATTGGTACTAAGCCTGCACTTGTCTTTCCTGCTGGATTTTTTGATGGTGCGGCACAATGGAATATGGGAGGTGATGGGTTTGTGATCTACATTAGTGAAACCCATTACTATTGTTTTTCTGTTGGCTGTGGAATATGCACCAATACTCGTGCGGAACTGCTGGCACTATGGTCTGTCTGGCTGTGGAATATGCACCAATACTCGTGCGGAACTGCTGGCACTATGGTCTGTCCTCAGAGTGTGCTTATTGATGGGTATGCCCATACATATGATATTCGGTGATTCAATGGTGGTCATCTCATGGGTAAATAGACTGTCTACACTTAAGATACCCACATTGAAACATTGGTGTGAAGAAATTTTTGCTATGCTCCATTTGACCCCACCTGTGACCTTCAATCATATTTTTCGGGAACACAACATGCTAGCTGATGATCTCTCTAAGAAGGCACTTAAAATGGAAATGGGATCTGGATATTACTTGGAATTTTTGGATGGTTTAGTGATTGGGGAAGGACATTTTACCCTTTTTTGATGGCTGTCTTCATTACTATTCTACAGCATCTGGTCATATGATATGTTTTATTTCTCTTTTACTGCCTGTTCTTGGAGGATTCAGCTGGCAGAAATGCATTCCTGGGATGATATGTTTAAAGGACACAACAGACTGCAGATATATCTGACCTGAATCTTCAGGGATGATGAAAAAGTCTGTTATAGAACAGACTTTGACACTTTATTTATGCTGATTGGATGGCTGTTTCAAATTGTATTCACTGTTCAGTATGATTTTGCTGTACAGTCTGTTTCTTGCTGTACTGTTTGATTGATGCTTGTATTTGTTATGATGTCCTTCATATGGCTGGAGGTGATGAGAATGGACTGTCATGACATTCATGTAAATGTTTAATATGTCTTTTTGATTCTTATGAATATCAAAGACTGGTATTTTTTCCTCTGAAAAAAAAAATCTTTACTTTGTATCGACTTGCCCTAAAAGCACGTAAGGTTCGTTCCCCTCCGTAAAGCATCACGGGAAAGGCAAGGTATATCCACGTCTGCAAATTTATTTTCGACAGTAAAAGGGTTTCAGTAAGCATTAAATTCAAATAATGTTCATTCTTGAGAATCGGGAAGCTTCAGGATCATGAAATTTTAAAGAAATCCGACAGAAATTTAGATTGTTGTACCGTTTTCTGGAGGCCGAGCTTATCCAGCATGTACGTTCATGCTGATAAGCCACCTGGCCTGGGCCCTACGGCCGGTCTCAACTTGGTGCATTGACGGAATTGCATTGACGGAATTTTAATATAATCGTGCGCCTCCGTCCCGCCACCACCACCGTCGTCGTGCTGCCACCCCGCCGCGTCCTGCATTAATTATCCACCAAACAAATTTTTTCGAAAGTCTACATTCCCACTCGGTCCATTGATCGATCCCATTGATCTGTTTAAGATTCAGGGCCAAACGGCTCGGCCAGTCGAGGCATTGAAGTGGCAAGAAGAACACGTATTATCGTGCTCTGTTCTTCTATTCCGTTGAAGAAAACAATAATCAGAGGTGGCCTCAACTTAAGAGAGGAGACGAGTGACAACAACTTAAGAAGGGGAGTTGCAAATACAAAGATGAAGACTGGGAGGCATTGAATTGGAAAGTAGAAGAACGCGTATTGTCATGCTCTGCTCTTCTGTTGGATGTATAAAAATTAATAAGTGGCGACTTCAATTGAAAAATGAAGGAGGGCTCAGCCGATATATTGAAAAAGACGAATTAGATGGAATGGGAAAGGGGCGTGA
Source organism: Pseudotsuga menziesii (assembly GCA_001517045.1). NCBI lineage: Eukaryota > Viridiplantae > Streptophyta > Pinopsida > Pinales > Pinaceae > Pseudotsuga > Pseudotsuga menziesii. The sequence goes on from LPNX011143529.1 coordinate 12,096, forward strand.
GGGAAACGGCATGGAGTTACAGTACATCAATGGTTGAGTCAATAGTCAATCTGTGAGGCTTTGTTTGACCTGTTATGGGGAAAGTGGCAAAATCATCGAATGCTTAGACGACGTCTTATTTTCCTGGTGAGCATGAAATGCAGTAGTATTGTAAGAATTATATATATAAATATATATATATCACCAAATCCAGTAGTATTGTAAGAATTATATATATATATATATATATATATATATATATATATTGTTGGAGAAAATTGATGTTACTAAAATTGTATACACTAAAAACAATATTTATTTTAAACAATTATTTAACCAAAAATGTCGTAAAAGATTTCAACAAATAAACATTGAAACAACTATAAAACATTTAGGTAAGTGTAATATAAATAAATTATGAAAATCTTAAATATTAAATTATATAACCAAATTCTTTTTTTGATTCAGACACCTCCTTCCAACCTTCTTCGTTGTGCATTCTTCTGTCCATCACTATTAATCCATGGCCATTCAAATTAAATTCCACGCGCCTCCTTGAATCCGTTCATTGTTTTCTGTCCATGGCCATTCGAATTTATTCCACTCGTCTCCTGGCATCTGCCCAATGAAAATTGGGGAGTGATTTAGACTAAAGACTGTGTGATCATTCCATTTACCAAAACTTTTTTATCCGTGAACAGTTGTATCTTTATGTGACCATACCATCTACCCAAACTTTTACCCTATTGTCCGTGAAAAATGGAATGTTTATATTACCATCTATCCAAACTTAACTTTCTTATCCGTAAATAGTGAAGGTCTATGCTGTAATGGTAAAATTGATTATTCAAATTGCAATTTGATAAAAGATTGGACAACCCAATACTTCCATCCATTTCCCATTCAAATAATTAAATTCTATGTACCTCCTGACATCTTTTTTCATTGCCCATTCAATTTAAAGTCCACCATCTCTGTCAATCCATATCATTCAATTAAAAATCTACTTCAAGAACGGGACAACCTCACATTCAAATTGCAATTTGATAAAAGATTGGATTCCTCCATACAACATGATGCATTGCTTCATGCATCGCCGTTCAAATAAAGTTTGAAATTAAATTTCAAATGGGGAAGTGGAGTCTAGACTAATCTATACATAATAGATGATCGATCATTCACCTGGATTTACCTGCAGAGGTATCATCAGCCACGCAGAAATCTTGCAGAAGATCTAGATAGGCCAGAGAGGAGCGGAGAAGCCTTCAAGCTTTTGAGTACCAGGCCTCACAGGGCACTGTTTCTGTTTCTCTTCAAGAGAAAGATCAAAGAACTCCAGTGAAACCCGTTTTGCACTCTCCAACAGCGACAGAGGTATGCCATGATTTATTATCTTCAAAACAATTGAAAACCCATGAAATCAAAAGGTCAAGCAATAACGACAACAGCGACAGAGGTATGCCATGATTTATTATCTTCAAAACAATTGAAAACCCATGAAATCAAAAGGTCAAGCAATAACGAAACTGGTTGGATAATCGACACAGAAATGAAAAAGAAAAGCAGAATTTATGATCGCAATAAAAACCTGAAAGAAACCCCATTCCTGGGCTGCTTGGGCTATTTGGTTCACAGTCTTCAAGCGTTGATTGATGTCATCCAGGCCTGCTAGATGGATGACGGGAAGAGATTGCTGAGGTTGCAGAGGATGTAACATGTGAGCAACAATCCTTCAACGTTGCCCCAGCCACCGTGAACAGAGGAGGGGATCGATCAATGGACCGAGCGGTGTAGACGTGCAAAAAAACAATCCTTCAACGTTGCCCCAGCCACCGTGAACAGGGGAGGGGATCGATCAATGGACCGAGCGGTGTAGACGTGCAAAAAAATTGTTTGGTAGATAATTAATGCAGGACGCGGCGGGGTGGCAGCAGGACGACGGTGGCGGTGGCGGTGGCGGTGCGGTGGCGAGACGGAGGCGGACGAGGCTGCTGGATTATTGTAAAATTCCGTCAATGCATCAAGTTGACCGGCCGTAGGGCCTAGGACAGGTGGCTTATCAGCATGAACATACATGCTGGATAAGCTCAGCCTTTTCTGGATCCAATCGTGTGCAAGGAAGAGAAAAATCGAGTGGATAATGAGAAGAATATAGACGATAACGAACAAATGGTGCGAATACCAGAATGCATTAAATCCTGTTAGTCTGTGTAGAGGCCATGGCAAAGTGAGAAGATTCCGTCTAGATATACGAGTGGCCAATAAAAAGGCTATAGCCATCAGAAAAAACATGGAAATTCCAGATATGACTTCTGTTGTCAAGATGATGTCTGTGTAGGAAGGTTGCTTCCAGTGGAAGTCCATTGCTATTGTCTGCTGAAATGTGTAATGATCTGCGTTCACAATTCTTGGAAAGTCGCAGCCAAGGTGAGTTCCTCCATGGAGAATTACTCCAACCACTGAAACAACGCAAACAATTTCAATTTGTCAGAACAAAATAGTAATTTGGCCTCAAATTCACGTCAAATCATTTCATTTTACCTTATGGAAATTAATATTGTCGTTGAAAGGAACGACGGAGCTGAGCCAGGTGGAACGAAGCCATGTAATGGTGTTTCTGCAGACTGGGAAAAGAATGAGCGCCATATTAAACTTTAAAGTTTCTGCAGCGCCTTTCGCAGTACACACACAATATCCCATGACATCAAACCCGGACCTTTGCCGGTACTGAAAAAAATTCCAAAGGAAAAGTCCAACACAGATTAACAACCATAGAGAAACAATCCAGACACGTTTCCAATTTCTTCGGGCTAGAACTCTTGCTTTTCTTAGCATGTTTTGCAGATATCTTTTCTTTCTTGGAGGCCCTAGAGATTGGCTGTAATTCTGGTAGTATTCGCTTCGGAATCCTTCCTTGAACAGAGTTTCGAGCTCGGACAGCTGCCAGGACACGGTTATAATCAACAAGTCATGTAAAAACGATTCGTTGTGCAGACGGATAAGGTTTCTATGCTGGAGTCTCCGTCAATGGATATAATTTTTATTATAATTTTTATTTTTTTAATTTTATAATTATGACGTCATGTGGACACATGTCAACTCAAATCCAGATACCAAATCCCAATGTTGACATCAGCTTCTATCCACCAATCAGCTGTTGACAAAATAGTTTTTTTAACAAAATTAAAAAAAATATTTTACAAATCCCTAAGTTATACTTTACAAAACAGATTTTAATTTTTTAAACCTGCATCAAAATAGACCAAAGTCAACCAAAGTCAAAATCGATCGATTACAATATACCTGCTGAGGCAGGTATAATAAAAAAAAGATAATTTTTGTTTTAAACCTTACTTTATATAAATTAGTCTAAGAAAAGCTATACATAGACCGAAGGATAGATGACGAAAGGTAACAAAAATGATTCAAAATGTTATGTTGTTTTTATTTTTTTAATTTAAATTTAATTATGTTAACGATGAATTTTTTCTCCTCATAATTTTATTATGATTATAATTTTTTAATGGTGGAATCCTCATAATTTTATTATGATTATAGTTTTTTAATGGTGGAATTATGTTATTGCAAGATTTTAATTTTTAAGATTTTGAAATATTTGAATTTATTTATTTATTATTTTTTACCATGCATTTGGGGGGGGGAATTCATCAAACATTTTATGTCAAGACTTTATGCTTCGAGGAAGATTTGGATGCCTAAATCGTGTTTGCGATAGAGGATGAGCACACTCACGTTCTACAAAGTATAAGGTGCTTAGATTGGGTTTGGTGAGGACATGTCGGTGAGGTACAGTTTAGGTGATACTAGTGGTTTCTATTGATGCCCAACTAGCAAGGTCACATCAATCCAAGTGGTGACTAGGATGTTAGATTTTTAATGGTTATACAAGATATAAAAAAAATTACATCATAACCATAAGCAATGGATCACTAAAAGAAAGACAAGTGCAGCAACACAAAAGAACACAAAGATTTTCCTCGGGGAAACCACAAGGGAGAAAACCCCGCAAAACTTCCTCATTATAGAATTCGACCAAGTATAGTGTAAAACCCCAACAACAAGAATAGTTGCTCATCTTCCACAATAGACTCTTTCTCTCTCTCTCTCCAACGTAATACTTGAGTGTAAGATATGTGAGAATGAGAGAGGCGCCTCACCTATTTATATTCTTCAATTGAATTGACCCCTAACCTAACAGGGCCGACTTCTCTAACTGACTGGGCCCACTTGTCCAATTGGACACCACGAATAACATTTGTTATATTAACATTTGGGTACTATTGACCCGACTTACATCTGTAGGTTTACATTGATTCTTTCACATGACCAAATACATCAGCGACGTCTCTGAATGGAGGAATAACATCTCCGAAGGAGAATACAGCAGAAGTACAATAGAATATCTTCTGAAGTTACAATACTTTAACACTCCATCTTAACTAGGAAGGTATTCTACATCATCAATAACCATCATCACAACTGTACAACTGACTGGTGAATATCTATATGTTATAGGAAGTTTTGGAACAACATTATGCATCTTCATCCTCAAACTCAGTATGAGAATAATGGATCTTCTTCTGCAACCTCAGTATGTAAACACTGAATCATATTCTATGAGTACTGGATCATCTTCTTCAACCTTAGCATGTAAGTATTGAATCGTCTATAAGTACTGGATCATCTTCTACAACATTAGTATGTGGATGCTAAAACATCTTATATGCGTATTGGATCATCTTCTAGATATTGTATGATCTTCTGCAACATCAGTATGTGGGTACTGAATCATCTTCTGAATACTAAACCTTCTTCTATAACACCAGTGTGTGTATACTGAATCATCTTTTGCCAAATCAGTATGTGAATATTGAATCATCTTCTGGGCCTTCTTTTGTAACATCGGTATGTGAGTATTTAATCTTCTTCTGCCACATAAGTAGGTGAATACTGAATCTTCTTCTGCAACATCAGCATGTGAATACTGAAACATCATCTGCAACATCAGTATGTAAATATTGAAACATCGTCATCTGCATCATCAGTATGTAAATACTGAAACATCATTATCTGCATCATTAGCATGTAAATACTAAAACATCAACATCTGCATCATCAGTATGTAAATATTGAAACATCAACATCTGCATCATCAGTACTTAAACAATAACAACATCATTAGCATGTTAGTGCTAAAGAAACATCATCAATAAATTCTATATCATCATCTACATTATCAGTATAGAGATGTTGGAACATCATCATCATCAACATAAAAATGTTGAGACAACATCATCAACAACAACACAAAGTGTTGTGACTTCAACCATATTAACATTATCAGCACATGGTGTTGGGACCACAACCATATCAACATCATCAACACAAGGTGTTGGGACCATAACCACATCATCAACATCAACATACAAATGTTGAAGCAACATCATTATCAACATCAGTATAGAAATATTGAAATAACCTCACCATCATCAGTATAGAAATACTGAAACTATCTTATCAACATCAGTATAGAAATATTGAAACTACCTCATCATTATCAGTATAGAAATATTGAAACTGTCTTATCAACATCTGTATAGAAATACTGAACCTACCATATCAACATCAGTATGAAAATATTGAGCTTGGCATACCAGTATGGGAATACTTAAACTATCTTAACAATCATCCAAATAACATCAGTATGAAAATATTGATCCTACTACATCAGTATAGGAATACTAGAACTATCTCAGCAATCAATTCAACAATCATCAGTGTAGTAACACTAAAACTTCAATAATCAACAATCAACAATCATCGGTGTAACAACACTAGAACGATCTCAACAATCATCTCGACAATCATTAGTATAATAATATTGAAGCACACATTTCAATAATCATCAATATAACAACATTGAAGCAATCATCAGTATAACAATACTGAAGCAATCGTATCAACAATCATCAATATTGAAGCAAACATCAGTATAACAATACGAAAACAATCGTCTCAACAATCATCAAAACATCTCAGCAACCATCAATAATCAACAGTATAACAATACTGAGGATACATCTTGCCCTTCAACGTCTCAAAGAAGCATCACGGTGAGTTCTCTGGTAGATCCATCCATGCATTTTGTTTAACTTACTAACTCTTTCGAGCCAAACAATCCTAGTTAGACATATGGATCTCCCTAGGGACCAAACAATCCTTGTCTGGCTTACTAACCCTTTCAGTCCAAACAACCCTAGACAAACATACTAATCCCCCTAGGATCAACAAGCTTCGTCTGACTTGCTAACCCTTTCAGTGCAAAAGGATTAGTATGTCTGTCTAGGGTTGTTTGGACCGAAAGGGTTAGTAAGCCTTAGTATGTCTGTCTAGCTAGACTTACCCTCCTCTAGACTGAGCTACTCACCACTGCATCCATCATCCATCTACTGTCACTCCCTCTTTCAAGAGAGGTCCTTTTGGACTACACCAAGCTTGTCTCAGAAGTATTCAAACTTTACATGAACCAGAGGCTACATTTGCCACTTGTTCCTCTGTAGGAACATGCTTGAGCTTTACAGCTCCCTTATGCAACTTGTTCTTTAACATCCTCTTCTTGTATATCCGCAACTACAACTTGCATCATTCTTATTTTGTGCATCTGTAGTTGTATCATTCTTCTCTTGTGCATCCGCAACTATATCGTACATCTGTAACTTCATCATTTCTTCTCTTGTAGGTGATTTCATACCATCCTTCCTATAGGTCAAATAAAGTTGTATGATTAGAAACATTTCGTAACATATTCAAAATGACAACTTCTCATATATATATAACCATGCAACTACTTTCGTTGATATAACAATCATCTATATCCCGTATACGCTAACTTTCTATATTCCTTCCATCTTGTCAAGACATCATTTCAGCAAGGAGGTTTCATAAGAACAACATAAGCCACTTACCCATCACCTGCATATTAATAGTAAACTACAAATATTCTAATATGCATAATACATTTCCTAAATCTAGAAACATGTCTATGTACACATCCTGAACAACTAGATATATAGGAAATGACAATTCAAATACTTATGTTTGTTTGTTTGGTAGACTCCATCTTGAAATCTGTCTTCTTGGATTACTGGAGTCTCTGCCAATGTGTTCAACTTCACCATCTGATTCTAAGGACATGTTCTTATCTTGCTCATGGTAGGAAATACTGAGCAAGTCTTCTTACACCATGAATCACATACGACAGTGTCTGTGTGTCTTACTAGTGTATCTCTTCTTATCCAATGATGAAATGGATAAGAGTATAATCTTCATATTCATCGGTATAATTCTTTTGGATCATATTCCTCATTACTTTGAGTAATATTTTACTTGTTTTCTTCTCACTTGCAATATATTCATCCTTGGTTGTATTAAGAGAAACACTCTGCTTTTTGTAATATGTTGGAATGATATTTATGTTCGTAGTACTATCAAATAAATTCATCATAACTTTGTTGTACCCTTTACGTTCCACACCATTTTCTCTGCATATTTTACTTGGATAAGTAAAATGTCCTCTGGATTTCATCATACCTCTAATCCTAAGAATCATGTCAAGATTCTCAAGCTTTGAGATCTACCGTAGTCACTCCCTCGGAGGTGGAGCACCATCCTCCCTCTGCATCTATATTAGGACATTGGAGTGACATGTAGCCTCCTCTTCTACTAGTCTTCTTTGTATCCATCTATGTGTTTTTCATCCTTTATAGGATTCTATATTCAACCTTGTAGTAAAGATTGGGATCTACATCACTTTAGTTGATCCTCAAGCTCCTTATGTAACTATATGTGTTGTCCCACGGGTGCCTACTAAATGTGTATCAATCCTTCTGTTCATAGGTGGTTCTCTCTAGAAAGTCTCAAACCATATAGGTTGTTGGATATGTTCTTCTACTTTGATTACACCAACAGTCTAGTGTAATATCTACTACTGAATAGGTGTGTCTAGTCCCCAGAGCAATGTTTTGTCGACTCTCTCTTTTTTATAGAAACCATGAACCTTGCTTCGAAACTTTTGATACTTTGATCTGTGGTATACTTGACCTTGTAGATCTACTTGGAAGAATTCATAAAGATTCCCTCCATGTTTTGAACTCATATCCAAACATCATTCTGTATTGTCAACTGGTACTTCTAGATCATATCATCCTTCCATTGAACTATTGAGTTGTGAGATGTCCTTCTATTCTTGGCAAGAATGTTATTCCTTCTTGTTCTTTCTCTGCTTGGCATGAGTTATTAGGGCTTGATTGTCATCTCTTCTTCTTTTGCCATCAATCAATCGTGCACTCCTCCATATGTGATCTTCCTACTAGAACAACTCTCTTGACTAAATTTGGAAGACCATTCAAAAATTGTAACTTATGCTTCTGCTTCTTTGACATTGTCTTCAACGGATTCTAATTGCTCCTTGAGATGAGATCTTCTTGTGAAGTAATCATTGAATTTTTTCTGACATTGCACCTCCACATCCTTGAGTTGAGTTCTCAAGTTCATCTTCATACATGTTGTTCATTGCATCGAACATATCCCTGGGAGTCTTCAAGGATGATACATGTGAGATCCAATGGAGACTGAATTACTCATCTTTGATTTGACTATGTCCTTCTTTGCTTTGACTTCATCTTCGTCTGGATCTGTAGCTTCTTCTTTGACATAGTTCTTCATGGTATGCTTCTTCAAGTATGATAAGCACTCTATAATTCCATGCTTAGAATTTCTCGACTCTTTCAATCTTGTCCTCAATCTTGGTATTGTTTTTCATCATGATAAAATTGAGAACCTCAAATGGAAATAGAGAGGATGGAACTTACCAGTGAAATTGCTTCAACTTGATGCTTGCTTGAAGGGTATTTTGAAAGGCTGCTTTCGATGGATCTAGGGTTTGACAGAGAAACCCTAAATTTTCAACTTAGGTATCTTTTAGATCCGATAGGATAGAAAGATGCACCTCTTCAAGGCAAGCTGGGCAGCATACTCATTTTCCCAAAATTGTGGACATAACTGCAAAATATATGATGCCCTAGTTTTCTCCGACGGCAGTGTTAGGTCAAAACATGAAAGTCCACAAAATGAGAAACTTCTTACATATAAATAAGTGCCCTCCTAGGGTGAATTTGATGATCCTCCTTATTCAACTGATTGGTGGAGGGAAGTGCCCGAAAAAAAAAAGCCCTAGTTTTTCTTCGGTTTCTTCTACATAAATGACTGATCTTGTTTTTGCTATAGCTCCGAATGTTTGAATCCTTAAGTTTAGAAACTTTGTCCTAAGTTATCCTAGTATATCTTCTTTCCAACCGCATAGGTTATAGTAGAATTGGATTCACCAAGTGGGACTTATGCGAAGTTTTACAAGGTGACTTATTTCAGGACTATTCAGAATAGTGAACTTGTACGTACTGACACATGTCATTGTTTCACCTTCGGAGTCTGAAACTCTTACCACAAAAACTACAGTTCGTGCCCAATCTGTAACATCTTGTGAAATTTCATTTGGGACTTCCTATCCTAAGATATATCGATTCTCCCTAGGTCACATGTTTAAGGCTGAATTTTGAGAGAGGATGGAACCTCGACTTGGAGGAATCACATCTCCTATATTATAGAGAATATGAGGTTGAAACTTTTACAAATGGTAGAGTAATATTTTATCTTTGGCCTGTAAAATATTCAACTCCTGAAACTTCTCCAATCTTGAGTTATAGTGAAAGTCCCAACATGACTAGTTTTGTCTTCTAGGGTTTTCAAGCATGAAACCCTAATCTTTAGTAGTTGTAGTTGTAGCATTGTTTCAGCTGCACAAAGACTTCTTCAGGGTGGCTCTGATACCATGTTATATTTTTAATGGTTATACAAGATATAAAAACATTTAGCATCATAACATCATAACCATAAGCAATGGATCTGTGATGTGCCCGAACCTTGAGATAAGGCCAAAGGTGCTAAAATTAAGACAAACTAAAGTTTAAGAACAATGGATATAGATAGATTACGATTGATCTGACTAACCATTCACCCAAATAAATTAAATTCTAGAGATTGAATTATAACTAAAATTTGTGACAATTATTTAATTACGCCACTTAATTAAATAATTAATTGTGACACTCAATTAATAATTTCCCAAGTGCAAGCTAAAGATTGTAATTAAAACAAGAACATCAATAATACATTATAAGCATCATATTCATTGTGAATGTCTAATTTATGTATTTTGGGTTTGTTTGGTACCATAGTTTATAAATAATTAAGTATTAATGTCATTGATTATTTGCAAATTAATCTACTTTTTCGGTGTTATTATGTGTGTGTTGTTAGGGAGCATAAAAAGTAAGGAAAACAACATATCATGGAGCATACATAGGCTTCAATATACAGCCACGCCGAAACCATAGCAAAAAAGAACATCAGTTGCAACTACATCCCTCAAAATCGGCTTCTGATGACTATCCCCTACAATCATATCTCACTAATAAAAATTAGATCGTATGGTTGCCACCCTCCAGCCATCGATTACTTTTACATATAGAATACATATCTCATCCTCATATCTGCAACTAAGAACAATTATGCAACCAAATGATTTACAATAAAATGACAGGTGCGCTCATCTTGGCACCGGAAAGCTATCGGACCAAAACAAACATATCTTGGTCATCCGGAAAGATTTTTCAATGAAACAAAAGGTGTTATTCACTGGAAATGCTGCTCTAGATGCAATGGAACAGATCTCACAACATAGAAATGAGCATATATGGTCGAACAAAATCATATGGTTGCACCCCTCTCAATTAAATAGAGCCAAAATTGCAATTTTTGGTTATGAAGAAGAAGAATAGAAAGAAGGTAATGAGAATAGAAACTAAATTCCATACTACATGATATTTTTCCTTCCTCCATGCAGATCCTGACATTCAATACATGAACACTCAAACAACCAATCAACCATCATTGCACATATACCAAATAAAATAATGGAAAGAAAACATAACATAAGAGAAATACTTATCTCAAAATATAAGCAATTGGATGCAGCAGGACAACTTTCCTCCCAGCTGTAGACACCATGAAGCCTTCCTCGCTTAAAAAGGTCACCCCCAAGCTGAGAACATGGATCCATGGGTAGAGTCTCGCTTGGTCTCACTACTCTTGAAACTACCTCTTTCGAGAGACACAATGCTTCCCACTACTACTTTCCTATCCGTCTCCACTTCCTATGGGATGTGACCTAGCTCACCATTCCCATTTCCTGGATTTCTATGTGAGAACCTGGACTAGTAGAGTGATATAATGGAAGCAAAGGGAACAAATGGAATCACTCTAAGTCTCAACACACTCTCAATAATATCAACATTCCCAACACGGTTAGATAGCGTAAATCACATGGTCTAAAGCTCAAGATTAACTTCCACAAGGAGATGGCATATGGATTTATAGGATAAGGATGACCACTCTAACCCAAAGGGATCAACCCAAATTAGAGAGAGGTAATGTTTAAGCTTCATCATGGAAAATTAACTTAAATTAGTGGATTGGTGGCTTAGTGACAATATTCCCTTTCCCGAATTAGCACCATGAGGAGGATTTACCCAAAAACTAAGGAGTGGAGCCATGAAGAGCACATGGAGGCACACTAATGCATAAAGGGGGTTACAAAACATCAAGGAGGTCGAAATAGGTGAGAGAGGGCATCCAATAGGGTCATAAATATCATGGAAGCACAAAAATAGGATCATCAATGCATGGTGTAAGAGCAGAAGCTAGAAAATAGTTTACAGCCCTAAAAAACTATGAAAAGGGCTCATAAATGACCATAAACACATAAATGTGAGGGAATATTTTCTCAAGGAGGGTTCCCTATGCAAGGGGGTCCCATTAAGGTGTGCACAATATGCAAAACTATCTCCATAGTTCATAATTATTGAGAATAGGGATCGTTGTACAAGGTTTGGGTGACGAACATTATTAATCTCACCAAGGTGCAAAATTGAATTGGGATGGACAAAGTTAAGTCAACAATAAGTTATAAGGTGCTAGGGATGCCCCCATTCCCCCTCAATTTGTGGAATCCATGGTCCCCCATACTCATTTAGTTTCCTTTGCTGAGCCAGTTGTTTATTTAATCAATCATTAACAACATTCAAAGATAGCAAAGATTCTAGTAAGAACATTAACATTAATAATAGCGCCAAAGTACAAAGTCATGTTATCAAACATTAATAATAAGTCCTTAATTAAATTAATCATGAGAAGGAGAAAAATTCCACAATCATATAAAGTATCATAAGTCCATAATGTAAGAGAACATAAGTCACATGAAGGATCATAAGTCCGGGGCTTAACAACTGGGGTATTACATCTCCCTCCCCCTTAAACAATGCATCGTCCTCGATGCATATTACATACATGCCGCAAAATTCCAAAATAGATGAGGGTATGCTTCCCTCATGGTATCCTCCAGCTCCCAAGTGGAATCCTCAGGAGTGTAATGGGTCCATTGGACCTTTACTTTCCTAATTTCTCGATTCCGAAGCAGCTTGACCTTGCTACCCAAAATGGAAACAGGTTGTACCATAAAATCCCCTTCCGGTTCCACCTAGATCATAATCCATTCAATCATATGATTAGTACCATGTTCATATATATATCAATAGAGAAAATAAAAGCACTCTAATCACCTGGATCACATTCCAATCAATTACATGGTTAGTATCAGGTATATACTTTTTCAATAAAGACACATGAAACACATTATGTACTCTAATGCAAAGGGGTAGGGCCAGCTCATAAGCAACAGGTCCGATCTTATCTAAGACTTCAAAAGGTCCACAATATCTGGCAGCTAGCTTGGAGCGATTTCCCAATTTTAAGGAACTCTTCTTGGGTCTGACTTTCAAAAACACATGATCCCCAAATTGAAACCGTCTAGCAGTCTTGTTCTGATCTGCATAAATTTTATGCCTGTCTTGAGCTACCTTTAGATTTTTCTTTATCTTAACCATTTGATCCTCCATATCCTTTAATAATTATGGTCCAACAATGACTCTATCCATTGGGTTATCCCAACTGATGGGAGATTACACTTCCTTCCATGCATGGCCTCGAAAGGACTCATATTCAAAGAGGAGTGATATCCATTATTATAAGAAAATTCCACCTAGTGTAAATAATATTCCCACTTAGATGGTTGATCCATTGCATACATCTTGAGCATATCTTCAATTACTTGGTTAACTCTTTCTATTTGTCCATATGTCTGAGGGTGGTATGTTGTACTCATGTTTAGACTTGTACCAAACCCTTCGAACAATCCTTTTCAAAAGTTAGAAGTAAATTTTAAATCTCTGTCTGATACTATAGCCTTTGAAATACCATGCAATTTGGCTACTTCTTTCATGTAAATATTTGCAATGTTAGTTTCTTTGTGAGTTGTATTTACTAGAATGAAGTGTGTTGCCTTAGTCATGTTATCTACCACAACCATGATCGCATCATTTTGTAATCTCATCTTAGGTAACTTCGTGATGAAATCCATTGTCACTACATCTCATTTCCATTCTGGTATAGGAAAGGGTTGCAACAATCCCACTGGATGTTGATGCTCAACTTTAACTTTTTGACATTCCATGCACCTAGCTATATATTTTGCAACATCATTCTTCATCCCTGGGCAATAGTATTGTTTCCTTACTACTGCTACTGTTTTCTGATAACCTGAATGTCCGGCATAAGGGACATCATGTGTTTCCTTCATAATCGTCGTCCTTATATCTCCAACATCAGGCACATAAACTCTATCTTTGTGCATGAGTATCTCATTTTCTTTAAACTTATACTTATCAAATTTCTGTGGAATTTTTTGTTGTTTCAACCCCTCTTTCACCTGCTGATAAAGTTCATCGGTAACACTGGCTTCAACGATCTTATCCTTCAAATCTAATGTGCTAGTGTTGATAGTTGCTACATGCATCACATGTATATTCCTACTAAGCGCATCGGCTACTTTATTTTCCTTACCATTGATATGCTTGATGTCAAAGTCATATTCACATAATAACTCCATGTACCTCCTTTGTCTTGCATTCAAATTAGGCTGCTCTAACAAGTATTTTAACCCATCATGGTCAGTTCTCAACTCAAACTTTTTACCCATTAGATAATGTCTCCACATCTTCAAAGCATGGATGGTAGCTGCAAGCTCCAAGTCATGGGTGGCATAGTTCTACTCGTGTTCCTTCAACTTTCTAGATTCGTAATTGATCACATGTCCATCCTACATTAATACTCCACCAATGCCTTGCTTACATGCATCCGTGCATACAACAAAGTTTCCTTCGGGGTCCGCAATTTTCAGCACTAGTGAACTGGTAAGCATTTTCTTAAGTTTTTGAAAATTATCTTCACACTTAGAAGTCCAATCAAACTTCACACCTTTCTTTTGCAAAGATGTGATAGGATGAGCCAACTTTGAGAATCCTTCGATGAACCTTCGATAGTATCCAGCTAACCCCATGAAGGATCTGACTTCTAATACATTCTTAGGTGTTGACCATTCCATAATGGCTCTTATCTTCTCGGGATCTAATGTAACACCTTCTTCAGATATGATATGCCCTAGGTAGTGGAATCTTCCTTGATAAAATGAAAACTTTCTTAATTTGGCATACAACTAATGTTCTCTAAGCACTTGCATTACTAGTCTTAGATGTTCTTCATGCTCTTCCTTTGTCTTGGAATAGATAAGGATTTCATTCAAGAATATAATCACAAGCTTATCTAATTAATTTTTGAACACTCCATTCATTAAACACATGAATACTGCAGGTGCATTTGTTAAACCAAAAGGTACTACTGTGAACTCATAGTGTCCATACCTTGTTCTAAATGTTGTCATACTGATATCCTCATTCTTAATTCTAATTTGGTGGTATCCCGACCTCAAATCTATTTTTGAAAACACCTTGGCTCCTCTCAATTGATCAAACAAGTCATCAATTCTTGGTAAGGGGTACTTGTTTTTAACCGTTTCTTTGTTCAATTGTCTATAATCTATGCAAAGCCTTAGAGTTCCATCTTTCTTCTTCACAAATAACACAAGAGCTCCCCAATGTGAAACACTGGGCCTTATGTAAACTTTCTTTAGTAGCTCCTCTAACTACATTTGTAATTCCTGTAACTCTGTTGTACTCATTATATAAGGTGCTTTAGATGAAGGTACTGTTCTTGGCACCAAGTCGATAGAAAAATCAATGTCCCTCTTAGGAGGTATTCTTGGCAGTTCTTGAAATATGTCTGCAAAATTTTGCAGTATTGGATAATCATGCAACTCTGGATCTTTTCCTTCTTTTGATTCTTCCACATGAATTGCATATAATTGGAATCCCTTTCTAAGACATTTCTTCAATTGTAGAGTTGTTATCTGCCTCAGGAATATGGGTCTAGGTATTCCTTTTATTGTCACTTAGTTCCCTTCTTCATCCAAATAAGTATAAGTTTTATTATGGAAATCCAAAATTGCATGGTGCACATCCAACCAATCCATGCCAATCAATACATCATATGACCCCAAGGGTATGATGTTTAAGTCTTCAAATGTTTTCATTCCATTCATTTCTAAAGGACACACTTTTACAAATTCAATGATCTTCCTCTTAGCTCTTATAGCTAGCTATACCAGGCTTGTTGTTTCAAGTTTACTTTTCTTTAAATGGCATTTCTCAACAAGATTAGGTGAAATGTAACTATTGCTAGCTCCCGATTCAATCTAAATAGTTATGGTTTTATCAGAAATCTTACCTGCTACTTCAATCATTCGGGATTGGTGGTCACCTTGCCTCCCATCTAGGGCTGCATAGATCCTTTGAACACTTCCACCTACATCTCCAACATTTGAAGCCTCTTGAATGTTGTGAAGGTTATTTTTATTACATGGGCACTGACTGGAAAAGTGATTTTCCTTGCATATCCACCATTCCACAAGTGGTCTTTTCCCTGAAGGATCTTCCTTTGATTGTCCTTTTTGGTAAGAATTATTGTTTATGAACCTTGAAGGATGGAAACATTTATTTCTCTGCTCCTACTTGTTATTCTTCGTATCCTTCCAATTCTTCTGATATGGGGCCTTACTCTTATTTTGTTCATATAAGTGTTTTTCCTTCCAGATGGCATCCTTAAGGTTATTTGGTCTATCATACTGGATTTTATCTCTATAAGATTCAGGAAGGCCACTTAGGAACCTTTGAATCTTTAACTTCTCATCTTTGATCGAGTCCGCATAGTTCAAAAGTTCTAGAAACTTTTTCTCATAGGCCTCCATAGTCATGCTTCCCAACTTAATCTCAAATAATTCCTCCATCTTCTTGTCATAGTAGTGCTCAAAGAGGTATTATTTCAGGAAGTATTTCTTAAACTTCCTCCAAGATATTTTGTCTTCATCGATGTCTTTCAACTTAACGAGTTGATCCCACCAGATAGATGCTTTACCTTGTAGATGGTATATGGCTACTCTTGCCTCCATATTAGGTGTATACTGATGCAACTAGAATAATTTCCTAAGTCCTATCAACCATGCTTGGACATCTTCTCCTTACTTTACTTATCCATCAAAAGTTGGGGGCTTGATTCTTCTCAACTCTCCTACTAGTTCATCCCGGGTAAACCTCCTCTTCTTGTATCTCACTGGAGATCTTTCAGGACTGCTCTCTGTACTGCTTGATGCATACCCCTTCTTTCTCTCTGAGTGATAAGGTCTCCTTGAAGATGATCTAGACCTCACATAGCCTCTTTTATGACTCTTTTCAGCAGATCTTTGGATGGTCTTCAATGATTTTAGATCATTCATAATCTTCTCTTGGATATGAATTATTATTTCATTGTCCTCTCTACACTTCCTTACGAAATCCTCCAAAATTAACGGTTCACTGCTCATCTAATGTCTGATTGACCTTCTTCCCTCAACAAACTCCTCTTTGGGACTATATGGTCTTCGTCCTTCCTCAATATCCATCCCCAATCTCTAACTTCCTACTGTTGAACTTTTACTTGTTGAATACTTAGTGTTCATAGGTTTGATTAAAATATATGTGGTAGTAGTCACACCGTTTGCCTAATCAATCACTGGGACCTGCAATGTGTTCATAAATAACATTATGTTAGTAGAATACTCATTAGTATAAGTTCATTATCATTAAAAAAATGCTTTTATTCTTGTTTATAAGGTAACTATCCAACATTTCTAAGTTACAATCTACCTAGTTGGACAAGGGGCAGGGTAGAAATCCTTCCAAGATTTCTCCTTACTAGATGAACTCTAGGTCCATACCCATCTCAATCTAACAGTTTAATTAACTAAATCACATGTGATATTATATTTGTTGATGAAATTGTCATTGATGCCAACATGGACTTGCAGTGGCCCCACAAGATGTCATTGATGCCACCAAATCCCACCTTGCAGTGCCTTGCACCCCTTACAGAGTGGGTTTGTGCCTTGAAGCACCTTGTACCTAGTTGACAAGGTCCCAGTACCCACAATACTAGATCTTGATGCCATGACCTTGCTGATGGTATTGAAGACCCTGCTGATGGCGTTTAAGACCCTGGAGATGGTCCTGAAGACCTTACAGAAGTTGGAGAAGCCCTAGATGGGTTGAAGAAGCATTAATGACCCATTCTGTGGTCATTCATGCTCTGATGGTGTCATGGTACCCTAAGAGAAGGACTAGCAACCCCACATGTGATGTCATGATGGATCTTGACCCCTGGAGGTCCTCTTATGTGGTTGAGATGGTTGAAGACACCCATGAAGTCCCTTGGCATGAATAAAGAAGCCTTTGGAACACCAAATGGGCCAAATGACCCATTCTTTGGTCATTTGTACGATGTGGCATGATGATGCTCTTGCATATGGTAACATAACCCTTTAAGCCCTTGAAGCCCTTGAAGCCCTTGAAGAATTCCTTGGAACTCTTTATGTCATCACGATGGTGGTAACTATGGAGATCAATCCATTGTTGCTTCTTGGAGCTCTTGAAGTATTGTTGAGGCCCTTGATGTGTTGGTGAAGATCTTGCATACATTGTAACAATATTAGGTCGTCCCTCCAAAAGTGTGGAATGGTTTAAACTTGACATGGAAATAAAACAATAAATAAGTCTTGGAGAAGGCCCACTCCCAGCCTTTGACGTGGATTGGTAGTTACCTTGGAATAGGATGACGCCTTGGAGAAAACAACCTTAAGGTAACACCACCTTAAAAAGGGGGTTGTGTGCACATTGTTTGAAATGGAGGCTGAACATGAAATGTTTATATTATTAGTATTATTGTTTTATATACAAGCATGTCAGCCAACCAAAAATTACTCCTCATTTCATAGAAGTTAGCCAGCTAAAACTCCTTTAGCCTCCATGTTGAACTATATATAAACACCCAACCAATCGCTCATAAAAGGGAAAAAGGGTGAAGGAATGAACTCTGAACTCGTGGACTGAGGTGATTGTGTGGACTGAGGCAGCCTCAGGTCCAAGGGTCACAAATGGTAGATGAATGAGCTCGCTAACTAAGGTAACTGAGGGTTTTCGATGGCCAAATGACTGAGAGGAAGATCATTTGGGTCTCCTATCATCTAAGTAAGACATTGTTGGAGCTATCATTTCTAGGGAGAAATTCAAGTCTTTGTTGAGTTGCCATCTATTGGAGAGAAGCGAGTCATGGACATCTACAGCAGGCCCGATCGATTTTTCTTGCAGATCAGCAGAGCTCGTGGGGCTCACTAGGGGACCAATCCCTCTTACAGAAATCAGGAGCACCCAGCAAGAGCGCGGGGAATTTTAGGAGCTCATTCACCCATTCAGCTTGCCTACATGCTTTGTAGGAACCATGAGAGTCTGGAGGCTTATACGCAGACGATATTCAATTGATCACGTGGGGGTTCGCTATGAATTGGAGGAAGTTCCATTTATTTTGATCTCTGTCATGAAACCATAGCACTATACCAGATCGCAACATACTGACAAATTACTTGCTGTTGCGAAATGCGGATGCTATCACTGTAGCTGGAGACTAAGAAGGATGAGCTCACTGAAGCAGTTGAACTGAGCAGCCTCCGATCCACACTTGCAGCCATTGCATGTTTAATTCTTCTCTTGGGCTAGTGTAAAACATATATGCGATACAATGCGAAATATTTCTCCTAGAGATGCTACCTTCTATGTGAAGAACTATCGTGGACTGCGTGAAGATTTGTCTTCCTTTCGTCATGAATGAGATCAGGCTTTGCACGTTGAGATTGATTAATTAACTCTAGGTGGAGCTGGTGTTTTTTTCTGCGTTGAAGTGAAGACTATCGTGGTACTTGAATGATTGCTGCTTGATGACACAGGATATCTCCTGAATGTGCGATTTGGACCGTGTATCTTGATTGTTGTACGCTGATGAAGATTGTTATTTCAGACTGAAATATTTCAAGAGCTACGATTTACGAAAATGACATTTGAACATATCTCTCCAAGACAGCCGCTACAAGTTAAATAATTCTACTGTGAAGTGTGTGAAGATTGTGAACCGTCTATTTGTGCATGAAATTGAAGCGAGTGGGAGTTGGTGCGATCAGATCCATGGAAGTGATCCTTCTTTGTTGCATCTCATTCTATGGCAGACCCTATCTTTCTGATATAAAGGTTGTGTCTATAATATGAATGCTTCAAACCCATAAGATCTATGCTTTTCCTTTTTATTCATTTTATGTGAGTGTGGGTGTTGTAATGATGATAAGACACTCACAGAGATCAAGCTCTCTAAGTATATGCAGAATTAAGGGTAAGTTCAAAAGATGACTATTTAGCATACATTGACAGTCAAAGTCAGGAGATGACATACCTAGATCATTGAAGTCTATGACAGTCTAAAAGTGGATGACAGCTCTAACACTGTTGCCTTGAAAGTAACAAGCATGAGTGATGGATTGTATACATAGTGAACCAAATAGTCATGGAGTGATATGATGACTGTGAATGGTTCAGAGAGATGTATGCATGACATGATTGACAATGACACCTATAGCAGTATGATAGTGATACCTTCAGTAGAAGACATATTGATGATGTGACAAGTGAAGAAGATGACATGACAGCAGTGAACAAAATGATTGATGAGCATACCTATGATCAGCAGTAGTGATGAGCAGCAGTGAGCATACCTATGATCAACAGTAGTGATGACCAGCAGTAGAGACAAGTTGATTGACTTGACTATGACAGCAGATTGATGGTGAAAGCAGAGACAAGTTGATTGGCTTGACTATGACAGCAGATTGATGGTGAAAGCAGAGACAAGTTGATTGACTTGACTATGACAGCAGTATAGATGACATGTTTGATGAGCATATGACCAGCAGCAGTGCTTGTGATGAATAGATTGACATGATGTGTATGTACAGCAGTAAGAAAGGATGTTTGTATGATGCTGGCAGCAGTTTGATGAATGATGTATTCATGGTTATGGTAAGAATGATGTGCCTATAGATATGGTGTGATGTAAAAGTGATACAGTGAGCTTAAACTGTAAAAGCAAGCTTGATTTGCATATGAGGTTAGGATACCTCAAACCCTTCGTAGCAGGGTCTAAGAAAACCAGGTAGGGTCCTGAATGCAGAATAGGTGCTCTTCATATCAGTAGGTGTTGATTTTACCTAACGGTTGTAGCCGGACCAAAACTAATACAAAAAGATTACAAAATTATATGGTGTTGTGTTCTTTAGTGTTATGGTTCTTGATGATTTAAATGCTTATGCTATGTGAATGATGAAGTGAAAGATGTTTATGAAATGATTATGAGATTGGTAGAATGATGAATTGGTAGTCAATTGCGACAAGCTAAGATAAGTTTTAAAATTGCTTTACACTGATTCACCCCCTTTCTCAGTGTCTAACAATATTAAGGTGCATCCATCCAAGATATCTAATGCAAGTGCATGCTTACAAAGTGACTTGAAACTTTGTAGAAGGCCCAACAGCCACAGTGTT
Source organism: Pseudotsuga menziesii (assembly GCA_001517045.1). Classification (NCBI taxonomy): domain Eukaryota; kingdom Viridiplantae; phylum Streptophyta; class Pinopsida; order Pinales; family Pinaceae; genus Pseudotsuga; species Pseudotsuga menziesii. Next base: position 33,173 of record LPNX011143529.1, read on the forward strand.
GAAACCTTAAGCTCCGATACCACTTGTGATGTCCCCAAACCTTGAGATAAGGCCAAAGGTGCTAAAATTAATACTAACTAAAGTTTAAGAACAATGGATATAGATAAATTACGATTGATCTAACGAACCATTCACCCAAATAAATTAAATTCTGGAGATTGAATTATAACTAAAGTTTGCAACACTTAATTATTTAATTATGCCACTTAATCAAATAAGTAATTGTGACACTCAATTAATAATTTCCAAAGTGCAAGGGAAAGGTCGTAATTGAAACAAGAACATCAATAATACATGATAGCCATCATATTCATTGTGAATAGCTAATTTATGTATTTTGGGTTTGTTTGATAGCATAGTTTATATATAACCAAGTATTGATGTCATTGATTATTTGCAAATTAATCTACTTTTTCGGTGTTATTATGTGTGTGTTGTTAGTGAGCATAAAAAGTAAGGAAGACCACATATCATGGATGATCCAGCGGATTATTCTTCTGTAAAGATCCAATATGGTACATGGTTCATAGAAGCCGCGCAGATCGGAGGTGGGAAGAGCATCTTCTTCCGCAACGGCGGACGGCCAACCACTAAGTTATCCGCGGGGTAACCGGAAAGCTTTTCCTCTTCCGCAACGGCGGGGATCGGAAGCATTTCCCTTTCCGCAACGTCGGGGATCGGAAGCCTTTCCCTTTCTGCAACGTCGGGGATCGGAAGCCTTCCTCTTACGCAATGGCAGGGCTCACAAAGACTTATCCCTTCCGCAACGGTGGAAGCTTAATGGACGTTAGGACGGATCAGAAGACAGAACGATTCGGCAGCCGCAACGGCGGAGGCCCAAGACTTACGGGTTGAGAAGTCAAATCGGGAGACTTTAACAACTAACAGTCCGCAACGGTGGAAACCAAAGTGACTAAAGCCTCCGACTCGAAAACCAGCCGACAGCCGATTGAGACCGTCGGAGCCCGTTGCTTATCCTCTTCCGCAACGACGAAGCACGGTTGACTAAAAATTTCAGCAGTTCAGTTACGTATGGTTTCCGGAGGTCAGATCCTTGGCATGGCAGGATATTCATAGCTTATTCGTAACAGTTGGCAAGCTTTTCTTGGCAGTTATGCCACAGCTGGAATAATGACAAAAGGCATATGAACAGCCTTGATGCCGCGTTTCCTGGAATATGAATAGCCTTGATACCGCGTTTCCTCGAATATGAACAGCCTTGATGTCGCGTTTCCTGGAATGTGAATAGTCGCATTTCTTTGAGCGTTTTGGCTCATTTGTAACAGCAAAGATGAGTAATAAAGGAGACTCAGTTCGTTTTGAAGGGGGGGGCAACTGTTTTCTTGGTAATGAGAAGCTTGGAGAGAGCATTATGCTATTCCTTTTGAAGTCGACCATTCTCAGTTATACTTGGCTTCTTTTGACTGTTGAAGTCCAGTTTTGTAACTTTCAGAGAGGAGGTCTTGAAGACTTTACTGTTAATGTCCAGTTGCTGTGATTGTAAAGAGTCGACTGTTTTCTCTGTTTAGCTGGTTGTTCTTTGTTTTTGAAGTCCAATTTGTATTAGTCCAAAGAAGAGGTCTTGCAGACTTTTGTCCATACTGCTGAAATTGGATTGTAGAGTCCAGAACCATTTGTACCATTTTTAAAGCCATTAATTGGATCGGTTCCCATTGGAGAGGGACCCGGAGACGTAGCCCAGTGGAGGGGGTGAACTCCGTTATCAACTTTTGTTTGTGATTCTGGTTCTGTGTTTTTTGCTTGGCATCTTTTTATCAGTCTTGTTTTTCATTCCTGTTCTGAGCATTTAATTTCTATTCATGTTGTCCCTTTAATTAACCTGTTGCACGCATTCTTTTACAACAAACTTTTAATGCACTAAAGTTGAGGTCCTACAAATCATATTTGGTATCAGAGCTGGTTGACTGTTGTGTAATTTTGCGAATGCTTACCAGGTCCAGGTTAAAGGTTGGTGAAGGAGAATTGGTTGAAGGAGATCCTGAGATTGGCTCCAGGAGAACATTCTCAAGAACCATGTCTTCTCCACGAGGGGAAGAAGAAGGACATACCGAACGGGAAAAACCTGTTATTTCTGAAACTGAGTTTCTGGAGGCTTTTATGAGCATCAAAGCCATGATGGAAATTCTACTCAATGAGCGAGCAGAAAGGAAGAAGAAGGAAGAAGGATCTTCATCCAAAGATGCAGAAGTGAAGCCAGAAGAAAAGGGTAAAGGAGTAGGAGGTGATGGTGATCCTCCTGACACTAAACAGACTTTTTCTTCTTCTCATACTTCTCATTCAAATAATGCAAGTCCTAATATGCCTTATTTCAAATTGGATGTAAAATTTGAATTACCTATTTATAATGGAGATGTAGATGCTAAAAAATTAGACAATTGGATCAAGCAACTTGAAGTATATTGCAGGGTGCAGGGCATTAGTGATGACCCTTCCAGGATTCAATTGGCCACTTTGAGGATGAGTGGAATGGCTCTTACTTGGTGGGAGAGCAAGATTCAGCAAGATCTTCGAAAGAATGGTAAAATTATTTCAGTTTGGAATGAATTCAACGAAGTATTAAGAAAGCAATTTTATCCTTTAGGTCACATGCAGCAATTAACCATGAATTGGCAAATGTTTAGACAAGCTAAAGGACAAAGCATTCAAGATTATACTCATGAATTCAGAAAGAGGGCTATTGCATTGAATGTTTCATTAGATGCACAGGAAACTCTTCTTAAGTACATTGGTGGCATGCATTCTTATTTGAAACATACCTTGTTGATGTTTAATCCCAGTAATTTGGATGATGTATGTGTTCAAGCTACCCATTTAGAAGCCAGGGGTAAGCATGCTAATGATACTTTTGTGAAGAAGTCATTTAAATTTGACAGCAAATTGAAAGGTAAAGATAAGGGGAAAAAGAAGATGGCTAATGTTAAGAAAGAAGGTGAAAAGCCTACCTGTTCGCGTTGTCAGAAGGGACATGATGTCTCTAAGTGTTGGAAGCTTCATCCGGAGTTAAGGCCAAAGAAGTACGAGGGAAACAAAGACAAAGGAAAAGCAAAAGCTACTGCAGCAGTTATTCAAGACTTGGGATCTGACTCAGGTCATGAAACAAAGGTTACAGCTGTCGGAATCCAAGGTAAGGATAAAAATATCTCACTTACCATTGATGCACAATCAAGTTCTAGTGCAAGTACAAGTCTGCCATCTACTTCTAAGCAAAATGATAAAGATAGAAGTGCACTGTTTCATGTTCGAGTCATTGCAAATCACACAAAGATTGATACATTGTTTGATAGTGGTTCACAAGTAAATCTGATATCAGAAGAAGTGGTTAAGAAATTGCATTTAGTTACTGTGCCTCATGAAAAGCCCTATCCTCTAGGTTGGGTTACTAATGATACACGATTGCAAGTTACAAGGAAATGTGTATTAAAATTTTCAATTACTGAAAAGTTTAGGGATGAGGTAGAATTCGATGTAGTACCACTTGACATTTGTGGAATTGTACTTGGGAGTCCATATTTGTATGACCGGAAAGCAGTCTTTTATAGAGAGCAGAATAAGTATCATCTTTTTAAAGAAGGTATGGAATATATTGTATGAGCACATAAGATAAAAACCAATCTAGCAATAGTCTCTGCAGGACAAATGAAGAGGTTGGTAAATGCTAGTAATAATTTTGTGTTGATGATGGTTAAGATGAAAAATGATGAAGTCTCTAAATCTTTTGAAGAATGTGACCCTAAGCATAAATCTGAACTGATTGACATCATTTCTAAGTATGATGATTTGTTTCAAGATCCGAAGGGGTTACCACCAAAGAGAGAGATTCAGCATGAGATACATTTGCAGCAGGATGTGCCACTCCCGAACATAGCCATGTACCGGATTTCTGTAATGTAGAATGAGGAGATCAAGAAGCAGGTTCAGGAGCTGATTGAGAAGGGGGTCATCCGGCCCAGCACTTCTCCTTGTGGCTCTCCTATAGTCTTGGTTCCAAAGAAGGATGGGTCGTGGAGGATGTGTATCGACTACAGGGCCCTTAACAAAATCACCATTAAAAACAGGTATCCTCTTCCTCGTATTGATGATTTGCTTGATCAGTTGAAACATGCAACTTACTTTACAAAATTGGATCTGCGTAGTGGGTATCATCAAATCCGTGTTGCTGAGCATGATGCTTGGAAAATAGCTTTTAAAATGAAACAGGGTTTTTATGAATGGCTTGTGATGCCTTTCGGGCTATGTAACGCTCCTGCTACTTTCATGCGGGTCATGAATGATGTCTTTCGTTCATTCATTGATGATTTTGTAATTGTATATCTAGATGATATTCTTGTGTTTAGCAAGACTTGGGAAGATCATGTTGTACATGTGAAGAAAATTTTAGATGTACTGAGAAAGGAAAATCTTGATGTAAAAATGTCTAAATGTGAATTTGCTAAAACTTCTTTAGTATATTTAGGCCATATTATTGGTGGAGGCCACCTGCGAGTGGACCCAGCCAAGGTTGCTATCATTGTAAACTGGCCACGGCCTAACACCGTTACTGAAATTAGAATTTTTCTGGGTGCGGTTCAGTATTGGAGGAAATTCATTTCTGGGTTTTCTTCCATTGCTGCTCCATTACATGTGTTGACAAGCATTAAAGAAATTTTCCAGTGGGGAGGCAAGAATCAGAGAGCCTTCGACACTTTAAAGGAAAATATTAGCACAACACTAGTTCTGACATTGCCATATTTGCAGCAGCCATTTGAGATCAAAACCGATGCCAGCGGGTTTTCCATGGGAGCAGTTTTGATGCAAGGAAGGAAGCCAGTTTGTTCCCATTCAGAAACATTCTCTACTGCGGTAAGTAACTATCCGGCCTATGACAAAGAATCGTATGCTTTAGTACAAAGTGTGAAGAAGTGGAAACATTATATCATGGGAAAAGAGACAGTCATACATACTGATCATCAGCCACTTCAATATTTACAATCTCAAACTAAAATACAACAAAGTAGGCATTTAAGATGGATGGGGTTCTTACAACAATTGCATCTCGTAATTAAGTACAAAAAGGGAATTCATAACAAAGTAGTAGACATGTTATCAAGGCCACCTACAAATGCTTCAATCATTCTTCAGAACAGTTCATTAACATATGAAAGTTATATTGAACAGTATGCAGAAGATAAATATTTTAAGAAAGTATATGCATCACTAATACATGGTAAACAGGAAGAGAACTATTTTGTGCATGAACAGCTCTTGTATCATCTCGGTAAACTCTGTATTCCAGAGAAAGAAAGAGTGCATGTGATCCGAGAGGCACATAGTTCATTGATTGCGGGACATTTTGGAGTAAGTAAAACATTGTCTGTATTGCAGAATCATTGCTATTGGCCTCAAATGCAAGAAACTGTAGCTAAATATATAAGAGGTTGTGTTATGTGTGCAACAAGTAAGCCTAGCAATAGGAAATTGGGTTTGTACACTCCTCTTCCAGTTTCTTCTCATCCTTGGGAAAGTATTTCTATGGACTTTGTAGGGGGACTACCTATGTCTAGAACGGGGCATGATTACCTATATGTGGTTGTGGATAGATTCAGCAAAATGTGTATCTTAATGCCATGTAACAAGCAGATCACTGCTGAACAAACAGCTCATTTATTCTTTCAAAATGTTTGGGTACATTTTGGGCTACCCATGTCTATTGTATCTGATCGAGATTCCCGGTTCTTGGGAAAATTCTGGTCAACTTTATGGGAGCTTATGGACACTGAACTGAAGAAAAGTACAGCTTTTCATCCATAGACCGATGGGCAAACAGAGGTAGTGAACAGAACAGTGGTTCAGCTGCTCAGAGGATATTGTAGTAAGCATCCTAAACTTTGGGATGAGCAGTTGCAGTATATACAGCATGCTTACAATCATGCAGTTCATTCTTCCACGAAAAGATCTCCTTTTGAAACTTGTTTTGGTTATCTGCCAAAAACACCGATGGACTTCTCTTTTGGCAAAAATGCAGTGGATGGACATCATGATGCAGCTAAAGCTTTAAAGTTCATTCAGAGAATCCAAGCAGTGCAACAGGCAGTTCAAGAACAGTTGGAGAAGAGCCAGGAAAAATACAAGGCCAGGCATGACAAGCATCGAGTTGATCATCAATTTCAGGTAGGTGACAGAGTTTGGTTACATATCACCAAAGAAAGGATGAAAGGTGAAGGTAAAAAGCTTAAGCCTATCAGGTATGGTCCTTTTGAGATCTTGGAAAAGATTGGTACTAATGCTTTTCGCTTGAATTTACCTCCATACATGCAAATTTATTCAGTTATCAATGTTGAGAATCTTAAATTCTATGAACCTCCTATGATCATGGATGAGAAAATTAACATACAGATTCCTTCAATTGATGATTTGGCACCTGAATATATGAGAGAGTTACAGGATGATGTTATTCTTGACAGAAATGTAAGGAATTCACAAAGGGGGAATGCTGAGTACCTTCGAGTGGGGCTGAAAGGAATGAATCCTAGCAAAGCAAGATGGATGGAGATTGGGAAAGTGAGGGAGCTGTACCCTCACTTACTTGCAGAATAATTCAGGCTTTTGGTGGTCCAAAAGCTCTCCAATGGGGAGGATTGATCCGGCGGATTATTCCTCTGTAAAGATCCAATATGGTACATGGTTCATAGAAGCCGCGCAGATCGGAGGTGGGAAGATCATCTTCTTCCGCAATGGCAGATGGCCAACCACTAAGTTATCCGCGGGGTAACTGGGAAGCTTTTCCTCTTCCGCAACGGCGGGGATCAGAAGCATTTCCCTTTCCGCAACATGGGGGATCGGAAGCCTTTCCCTTTCCGCAACGTCGGGGATCGGAAGCCTTTCCTCTTAAGCAACGGCGGGGCTCACAAAGACTTATCCCTTCCACAATGGTGGAAGCTTAATGGACGTTAGGACAGAACGATTCGGCAGCCGCAACGACGGAGGCCCAAGACTTACGGGTTGAGAAGTCAAATCGGGAGACTTTAACAACTGACAGTCCGCAACTGCGGAAACCAAAGTGACTAAAGCCTCCGACTCGAAAACCAGCCGACAGCCGATTGAGACCGTCGGAGCCCATTGCTTATCCTCTTCCGCAATGGCGAAGCACGGTTGACTAAAACTTCCGGCAGTTCAATTACGTATGGTTCCGGAGGTCAGATCCTTGGCATGGCAGGATATTCACAGCTTATTCATAACAGTTGGCAAGATTTTCTTGGTAGTTATGCCACAGCTGGAATAATGACGAAAGGCATATGAACAGCCTTGATGCCGCGTTTCCTGGAATATGAACAGCCTTGATGCTGCGTTTCCTGGAATGTGAACAGTCGCATTTCTTTGAGCGTTTTGGCTCATTTGTAATGGCAAAGATGAGTAATAAAGGAGACTCAGTTCATTTTGAAGGGGGGGCAACTGTTTTCTTGGTAATGAGAAGCTTGGAGAGAGCATTATGTTGTTCCTTTTGAAGTCGACCATTCTCAGTTATACTTGGCTTCTTTTGACTATTGAAGTCCAGTTTTGTAACTTTCAGAGAGGAGGTCTTGAAGACTTTACTGTTAATGTCCAGTTGCTGTGATTGTAAAGAGTCGATTGTTTTCTCTGTTTAGCTGGCTGTTCTTTGTTTTTGAAGGCCAATTTGTATTAGTCCAGAGAAGAGGTCTTGCATACTTTTGTCCATACTGCTGAAATTGGATTGCAGAGTCCAGAACCATTTGTACCATTTTTAAAGCCATTAATTGGATCGGCTCCCATTGGAGAGGGACCTGGAGACATAGCCCAGTGGAGGGGGTGAACTCCGTTATCAACTTCTGTTTGTGATTCTGGTTCTGTGTTTTTTGCTTGGCATCTGTTTATCAGTCTTGTTTTTCATTCCTGTTCTGAGCATTTAATTTCTGTTCATGCTGTCCCTTTAATTAACCTGTTGCACGCATTCTTTTACAACAAACTTTTAATGCACCAAAGTTGAGGTCCTACGGATCAATGGAGCATACATAGGCTGCAATCTACAGCCATACCGAAACCAAAGAAAACCAGAACATCGGTTGCAACTACAGCCCTCAAAATCGGCTCCCGATGACTGTCCCTTACAGTCATCTCTCACTAATAAAAATCAGATCATATGGCTGCCACCCTCCAGTCATCGATTACTTTTACATATAGAATACATTTCTCATCTTCAAATTTGCAACTAAGAACAATTATGCAGCCAAATTAGTTACAATAAAATGACAGGTGCGCTCATCTTGGCATCGGAAAGCTATCGAACCAAAACAAACATATCTTGGTCATCCAGAAAGCTTTTTCAATGAAACTAAAGGTATTATTCATTGGAAATGTTGCTATGGATGCAATGGAACATGTATCATAGCATATAAATGAGCATATATGGTCGAACCATATCATATGGTTGTGCCCCTCTCAATAAAATAGAGCCAAAATTACAATTTCTGGTTATGAAGAAGAAGAATAGAAAGAAGGTAACAAGAATAGAAACTAAATTCCATACTACATGAGATTCATCCTTCCTCCATGTAGATCCTGACATTCAATACATGAACACTCAAATAACCAGTCAGCCATCATTGCACATATACCAAATAAAATAATGTAATGAAAACATAACATAAGAGAAATACTTATCTCAAAATATAAGCAATTGGCTGCAGTAGGGAAACTTTCCTCCCAGCCGTAGACACCGTCAAGCCTTCCTCGCTAGAACATGTCACCCTCGAGCTAAGACCATGGATCCATAGGTAGAGCCTCGCTTAGTCTCACTACTCTCAAAACTACCTCTTTCGAGAGACACAATGCTTACCACTACTACTTTCATGTTCGTCTCCACTGCCTATGGGATGTGACCTAGCTCGCCATTCCCATTTCCTGGATTTCTGTGTGAGAACCTAGACTAGTAGAGTGATATAATGGAAGAAAAGGGAACAAATGGACTCACTCTAAGTCTCACCACACTCTCAATAATATCAACATTCCCAACACTGTCAAATAGCATAAATCACGTGGTCTAAAGCTCAAGATTAACTTCAACAAGGAGATGGCATATGGATTTATAGGATAAGGAGGACCACTCTAACTCAAAGGGATCAACCCAAATTAGAGAAAGGTAAGTTTTAAGCTTCATCATGGAGAATTAACTTGAATTAGTGGAGTGGTCGCTTAGTGAAAAGATTCCCTTTCCGAATTAGCACCATGAGGAGGAGTCACCCAAAAACTAAGGAGTGGAGCCATGAAGAGCACATGGAGGCACACTAATGCATAAAGGGGGTTACAAAACATCAAGGAGGTTGAAATAGGTGAGAGAGGGAATCCAATAGGGTCATAAATATCATGGGAGCACAAAAATAGGATCATCAATGCATGGTGTAAGAGTGGAAGCTAGAAAATAGCTTACACCCTTATAAACTGGGAAAAGGGCTCATAAATGACCATAAACACATAAATGTGAGGGAATATTTTGCCAAGGAGGGTTACCTAGGAAAGAGGGGCCCACTAAGGTGTGCACAATATGCAAAACTATCTCCATAGTTCATAATTATTGAGAATAGGGTTCATTGTACAAGGTTTGGGTGACGAACATTATTAATCTCACCAACGTGCAAAATTGAATTGGGATGGACAAAGTTAAGCCAACAATAAGTTATAAGGTTCTAGGGATGTCCCCATTCCCCCTCACTTTGTGGAATACATGGTCCCCCATACTCATTTTGTTTCCTTTGTTGATCCAGTTGTTTATTTAATCAATCATTAACAACATTCAAAGATAGCAGATATTCTAGTAATAACATTAACATTAATAATAGCACCAAAGTGCAAAGTCATGTTATAAAACATTAATAATAAGTCCTTAATTAAATTAATCATGAGAAGGATAATAAGTCCTTAATTCCACAATCATATAAAATATCATAAGTCCATAATGCAAGAGAACATAAGTCACATGAAGGATCATAAGTCCGGTGCTTAACAACTGGGGTATTATAGGATCACTGAAAGAAAGACAAGTGCAACAACACAAGAGAACACAAAAATTTTCCTCGGGGAAACCACAAGGGATAAAACCCCACAAAAATTCCTCAATATAGAATTCGACCAAGTACACTGTAAAACCCCAGCAACAAGAATAGTTGTTCATCTTCCACAGTATACTCTTTCTCTCTCTTTCTCCCTCCAGCACAATACTTGAGTGTAAGATATGTGATAATGAGAGAGGCGCCTCACCTATTTATATTCTTTAGTTGACTTGACGTCTAACCTATCATGGCAGGGAGAAACTCCCTGACTGGGAGAGGCTATGGGATGACTTTGCGCAGGAGGAGACCAGGAGGGGTCTTGTACAGGGTAGTACTTCTCAGAGAGGGGCTGATGATGAGGATGTGGCTTTGGCAGCCAAGGGTAAGAAGAAGAAGGGTCCCAAGAAGGGTGGGGCCAAGCAGCAGCAGCAGGGACAGCAGAGTGGATAGAAGAAGGACTTGAGTAAAATCAAGGGCTATGCTTGTCAGGCGTTTGGACACTATGCCTCTCAGTGTCCAAGCAAGAAGAAGAAGAAGGGGCAGGGACAGCAGACTGCAGCCTCAGCTGAGGTTGATGAGTTTAGTATTGCATTTCAGAGGGAGTTTTCCCTTTATGCTGGACAGACTGAGAGAGAGAGAGTCACCTTAGCCACCAGCATAGATATGGATCAGGACAGGGAGCATTCCTTGTTGGCAGGACATGAGGGGGGTCCATCGACCTCTTCTACTTGGTACATTGATAGTGGAGCCACGAGCCACATGACAGGAGCTCGAGGGGTGTTCTTAGAGTTGTCAGAGTCAGGTAGGGATGTGGAGGTTGTCCTTGGGGACAACACCGTTGTAAGAGCTGTTGGTAGGGATACCATCACATTTCAGAGGGATTCTATGAGTCCCATGACTCTGCGGGATGTGTTGTATGTCCCAGGGCTGAAAAAGAACCTTGTATCAGTTTCCACTATAGAGGACAGGGGTCTTGGGGTGTGCTTTTCGGATGGGAGAGTACAGGTATATCCCAAGGCTATAGGTATGTCCAGTTCCATGGACATCGGGGTCAGGTGTGGAAAGATGTACAAGCTATTATTTCAGCCATAGTGTGCTTTGGCACATAGCAGCAGCAGCGAGCTTTGTGAGCTTTGGCATCGGAGGATGGACCACTTACATCACCCAGCTCTTAGATTGCTGAGGAGCATGGTTATAGGTTTACCAGAGTTCAGCACTGAGTAGGAGGATGTGTGCAGGGGGTGTGCTTTGGGAAAGTACACCAAGACTGCTTTTGCAAGCAGTGACACTAGAGCTACCGGGGTGCTTGATTTGATCCATTCTGATATTTGCGGTCCCATGCCATCACGTTCTTTGACAGGCTTTGAGTATTACATCAGCTTCATAGATGACTACTCCAAGAAGACCTGGATCTACTTCTTGAGGAGCAAGAAGTCTGAGCTTGTATTGAGAGTCTTCCAAGGGTTCAAAGCCCTTGTGGAGAAGCAGACAGGTAGACAAATCTGGATGTTGAGATCAGACAATGGGGGTGAGTTCACCTCCAAGGAGTTCGATGCTTACTGCAGGCAGGAGGGGATACAGAGGCAGCTGACGGTTTCTTATACTCCTGAGCAGAACGGAGTAGTTGAGAGGAAGAACAGGTCTATTGTGGGGGAAGCCAGGGCGATGCTCCATGATCAGGGACTACCTTTCTTTCTTTGGGCTGAGGCATGTAGTACTGCAGTTTATCTGCAGAACAGGAGTCCTCACAGGGCAGTGGGGAGCAAGACTCCCGAGGAGATGTATTCGGGCAAGAAGCCTGAGGTGAGCCACTTTTGTATATTTGGCTCGATGACTTACTCTCACGTCCCTTCTGAGAAGAGGACGAAGTTTGATTCCACTGCAGAGAGAGGTATCTTTGTGGGATATGATGAGACTTCGAAGGCTTATCGGATTTACTTACCTTGTTCGCGGAAAGTTGTTGTCCGCCGAGAAGTAAAGTTTGATGAGGAGAGAGCCTTCAGAAAGTCCAGAGAGTTAGAGCAGGGGGAGACACTAGCTCCCACACCTCAGTAGGTACAGGCTTCTTCGATACAGCTTACAGGTCCACAGGTTTCTGGAGGGACAGGATCACAGGGTACAGGTACTGCATCTACTAGTTCAGTGGTTCAGGTGACAGGCTCTTCAGGGACAGTGTCTGGGACAGGTACAAGTTTGAGTCCTCAGGTGACAGCATCGTCAGGCACAGGATCTTCAATTACTGGTCCTCGGGGTTTTGGACCTTCAGGTACAGGGACTTCCTCAGATGAGGAGGAGCAGCCTTCAAGGAAGAGGAAGCCTAAGTGGCTTCAGGAGAC
>LPNX011143529.1:45722-62010 GCA_001517045.1 Pseudotsuga menziesii
CTGGAGGATCCACCAGATGGATGTGAAGACCGCATTTCTCAATGGTCTTCTGCAGGAGGAAGTATATCTAGAACAGCCACAGGGATTCGAGATACATGGGAGGGATTCTCATGTGTGCAGGTTGAAGAAAGCCTTGTATGGACTAAAGCAAGCTCCTAGAGCTTGGTACTCCAGGATAGATAAGTATCTGACATCAATGGGATTTCAAAAGAGTGAGGCTGATCCCAATGTTTACTTCATTGTGGTTGGGGGGGATTCGCTCATTCTTTTGTTGTATGTTGATGATTTGTTCATCACAGGTGCTGAGCATCTCATTGCACATTGCAAGAGAGACTTAGCTTCGGAGTATGAGATGACCGATATTGGGCTGATGCACTATTATTTGGGGATGGAGGTTTGGCAGGAGCCTGGGCATATTTTCCTTGGACAGGGAAAGTATACAGCTGATATTCTGAGGAGATTCCAGATGGAGGACTGCAGGCCTATGTCTACACCTATGATCACCAACTGGAAGCAACTCCATGCTTCTGAGGGCAAGTTGGTGGATCCCACACTATATCGTCAGCTTATTGGGTCTTTGATGTATCTGGTCAACACTAGGCCAGATTTGTGCTTTGCGGTGAACACTCTTAGCCAGTTCATGGTTGAGCCTAGGAGTGTACACTGGACAGCTGCAAAGAACATTTTGAGATATCTTGCAGGGACAATGGACTATGGTCTGGACTACAGGGGTTTGGATGGAGTCGGATTGGTTGGTTTTACAGATTCAGACTGGGCAGGTTGCGTGCGGGATCGGAAGAGCACTTCCGGTTGTTGTTTCAGTCTGGGCTCGGTAGCAGTGTCGTGGTTCAGCCGGAAACAGAGATCCGTTGCTTTGAGTACTGCTGAGGCTGAGTACATGGCAGCCAGTCAGGCTACTTGTGAAGCACTGTGGCTTCGCAAGATTTTGGTAGATTTGTTTGATCAGGAGCTTAGGCCTACGGTAATCTACTGCGACAATCAAAGTTGCATTCATCTCTCTGAGAATCCAGTGTTCCATGACAGGTCAAAGCACATAGAGATCAGATATCATTTCATCCGAGACTACGCTCAGAGAGGGGCAGTTGAGCTTCGGCATATTTCTACTGATGAGCAGGTAGCTAACATCTTGACGAAGTCTTTGGGGAGGGGCAAGTTCGTCTTCTTCAGAGATAAGTTGGGAGTGGTATGGAACACCTTCCTCGGTAAGAGGGAGTGTTAGTTTTTGTACCTAGGCAGATGTTCCCTAGGTGACTTTAATTTTTGCCTAAAGTCACTTTAAGAGGGAAAAAGGTGACCCTCACATTAAAAGTCACTTAATGAGACTTTATAACAATAAAGTCACTTTTTGATAAATTTAAGTGGGTGAGTATTTTTATTTATGAGAATTAAATAAAAGGGATTTTTACTCACACTCAATCTCATCCATTGGATTGATTCTTTTTCCACCGTTAGATTAAGATGGTCACTTAGGTTAAACAAAAAGGCTGAGGGAGGCAAAAGGGTATTCACTTTTTCATGTTTTCAGGAGAAGAGAGAGAGCTGAGCAGGGAGGTCGAGTTTGCTGAAGGAGGGCACGATTTTCTGAGTTTGTTGAAGAGATTTTTGTGAGCACAGAAATCGAGACTGCATTTTATTGTTTATGCACTGAACCTGAGAGTGGTACGGACTGCATTTATTGCATAGACAGTTTGCATTAAATGCTGTACGGTCTGCACAAATTTCAAGGGTACGGCCTGGAATACGGCCTTCATTAATTACAGCATAGAAATCAAGGTATTGAACAGCTTGTATTTGGCACGAATTTCGAGGGAATACGGCCTGTATTTATTACAGTACGGCCTGCATTAATTTGCTGGCACGCAAAACGAGACCGTACGGTGCATTTATCAGCTGGTACGATTTTTTGGGTTGTACGGTCTGCATTTAATTCAGGAAGAAGAAGAAAGGTGTACGGCTGGTTTGCTGAGCACATTTCCAGACTTTGAGATAAAGTTTGCCGGTGGAGATAAGTTGTATTTTTCACCATTTTCTGTCCTATACTTTGCTGAAGAAATAATAAAAATCTCTCCTCTCTTTGACTGGTTTTCCCCGTGGGGGTTTTTCCAGGGCTGATTAGCCAAAAATCTCTGAGTCAAATTTATGGTGTGAATGTTTAATTGTTTCCAGCCTGTTAGTATTTGATTTTACTGTGTGTTTAAAATTGTTCGGCAAAATTTTTAAGTAGCTTCAAGCCTATGCAAAACCGGCTGAAGTGAAAAACACAAATTGTTCATTTAAACCAACAAGCAGTAAAACTCAGTTTTTCAACAAGATCAACATATTTAAGTGGGGGAGATGTTAGGACCTATGCTTTGAGGAAGACTTGGGTGTCTAAATTGTGTCCATGATAAAGGATGTGGTAGGTATACCTAACTAAGTATGCATGGTGATCCTATACTTTGGTAACCTTAGTGACTAACTCGTGGGTGGTGGTTGTGACATGGTTAAGATTGTGTACTAGTGCATAAGCTAGGAGGACCAAGGATGTCTTGTCAAGCAGTGTGGACGATCGTCAATGTGTTGTGTGTTGCAGACTATGATAGGGTATGATGCGATCTAGAAATGTGGTTGATGGTGTGTCAACCATGCTAAAACAATAGGATTGATGTAATGCCCCATCTAGTAAAAAAAATTATAGTTATAGGTACTTAATGATATACATATAAAATAGGTCCATATTCATCAAATAATAATAAAATGGGGAAATAATTATGTGCACACTGAAGATTAAATTTGGATACATTAAAAGCTAAAATGAGGATTAATGCATAGGTGACAAGTGGAGACATCCATGCAAATATACCTTAATATTTTAATAAGGAAGAAGGGATTTATAAGGAGGGGGGAAGAGGGAGTGGGGGTCCTCTCATTACTCTGTGTTGCTAGTTTATTTTGGCTAGTTAGATTGTTGCATGAGATCTGTTTACAACATGAGTATTTTATATTGGTGATGAGGAGGTGTTGAGGGGAAGGGGAGTTATGATATGATCAAGTTGATTATGAGGGAGGTAAGGATATTTTATTTGGAATAGTATTATTAATTGAGGGATCGAGGATCTCAATATTTGATTTAGGGGTAAGTTCGGTGATGAGTTGTCCCCCACACATTGTTGCACATTGTTGTTGTTGGTCCTGGTGTTGACCAATGATTGCTGACCCAATTGTAGTAAGTATCATTCAATTTTGACTTCATTACATGTATGCCTTACCCCTTGTTATTTCAATTGATTCAATTACTAATTGCTTGATAATTGTTTAAACATAAATGAATGTTTATATTGATGTTGTTATAGAAGGATTGAGTTTGTTGATTCTAAAGGCTAGATTGGATGGCAGGCTCATAGGGATAAAAATTTATGATGCCATTCGAATGACGCATCTACTCTTCATTGATGATGTGTTCATATTTGGAAGGGGGTATAATGTTGAACAGAAGGTTTTTAAGGACTATCTGGAAAAAAATTCGGAGGCCTCTGATATGCTGGTAAATGCCCAAAAATCCTTATTTTTGGTGGCAAGCGTGGATGATGATTTTAATAACAATTTGGGGCATATTTTTCCTTTCAAGATTGACCATTTACCAAAAGGATTAAAGTACCTTGGCTTTTTTCTTAAACGTAATAATTGCAAAAAGGTCGATTGGTTGTGGATGCTTAGGAAGGTGGAGAAAAGAATCAAAATTGGAGTTTGTGTTGGCTTTCTTTGGGCGATAGACTGGTTCTTATAAATTTTGTGTTATAAAATATTCTTGTTTATTGGATGACTTTAGCAAAAGTACCAATGTTTATTATGGCAAAAAATAGCCAAAGATGTTTTAGCTTCCTATGGTCTAGGAAATCCAACAAGTTCAACTATCACTTGGTGAATTGGGAGTCTCTATCACTTCCAAAAGGTCTCGGGGGTTGGGGTTTACATAATATTTTTTACTTTGGGAAATCTCTTGTTGTTGAAAGTTGATGGTGTTTCCTCTTTGGTGATGGTTTGTGGAGTTTTGTTATGAGGGATAAATATGTTCAAAATGGCTCCCTCGTAGATTGGCTTCAATTTGATTCTCCTCCTACCCAAGGTGGGTCGAATAGTTGGCTCTGTCTTCTTAGATCTTTAAAATTGTTAAAATAATGGGTTGTTTGGAGACCTACAAATAGTCTGCAAAATAAAATTGGCTTGGATTCAATTTTTGGGGGCTCCTCTTTCTCCTTTCTTTCGCAAGAGCTTGTGACTGAGCTCAGATCTTGGGGAATTGTTGTCCTGGCTCAATTTTTTTATGGCGGACCTCAGTTTCAATATCTTCATATTTGGAAATCTGTGGATGCTCTAAACTTGCCTGTTCAGTTCCATGAAGAGTGGAACAATTATGTTTTTTGCCTTTGAAGGATTGGTACTGTTATCACTCCAGGAAACTCCTCTAGGTTGTAGCTCGAGGATGCCTAGTAACTTAAATGTTTTTATGGATTTTCTAAATGGATCAAGTCAGATGACCTAAAGGACCTCACATGCTCAAGACATGCATAAAACTCAATCAAAAGATAAGGCTTTTAACTACCAATGTTCAGAGGTTTGATAATAGGGTCAACAGATGGAGAACTTACTATGCTGGTAGATTCATATATAAAGCAATTACACATAAATGGCTAATCATAACAAGGAAAAGTACTTGCAATTCAACTCATCAACATACATATAGGATGACAACTATCAGATATTAGATAACATGAATAAACCTGAATCAGACATTCAAGTACAAGCACAGAACAGAAAAGATATGGAACCTGAACATATAATAGCAAAAGAACTTATATTAGATCATGAATAACATGAGAAACTTGGTGATGATAACGGTCTACAAGTCCCCAAAGTCAAACCTTTGCTTCAAAATAAGTCTTAGGCTTTATATCCTTTACAAAAATATTCAGATCCTAAAAAGTTGGATCTGATTTACAAAAAAATAGATAAAATAAATGTTTTTTTGCAAAATTAGGTCAAAAACCCTAATTTAAGTATTAGTCTATCTAACTCTAACACTTGTTCACTCATTGAACTCTTTTGATAACTGCAGTGATTACTGAAGTAGAGTTGTAACCTGTTATATGATAGATAAGCCACGGTTGGTAAAAAACAGGTAGGGTTTGTGACCCATTTCTCCTTGATAGCACCCTCAAAACTGGAATAGACCCCCTCCACCGGTGCTTTCCATCAATTTTTAGCCTTATAATTCATCTTTGAGGTTGTTGTATTCGCCAAAACTGGTTCTGTATGTCAAAATATCTTTCTGTACCCTTTTTTTCTTTCAGTGGTTAAGGAAGCAGAATCCTCGTCTATTAGCTGCCGAAAGCTTTGCTTTCAGTGGCTAATGAACAGCTGTTGTGTTCGCCTAAGCCACCGAAAGCTCTGTTTTCTGCAAAAAAATTATTAGCCTTTAAATCAACCTTTTACAGTTTTTACCTCTGTACTTCCGGCGTTTCTTCCATTTGCATAGGGTTTGACGGAGCAGCATCATTGTGAGCTGCCTTAGGATCCTGAAAGCTTGTTGCTGCCTTTGCTAGTGTTTCTAGTGCAAAGTGAGCTTGAGAGCTATGGTTTGAGTTGGAATTATTTGCCTTGCTGGTTTAGAGGTTTTGGTGTTGTCCCTTTGATGTCTCTATAGCCTGCATAGGGTTTGGATTGGCAGCAGTCTCACGGGATGCTTCTAGGCCAAAGATGTTTATTGCCACTTCTGTTAGGGTTTCCAGCTTCCTGTTCTTCTTGATCATCAGAGTCTGAGTAAGGTAGGTTGAGTATGTTTCTGTTTGGTGCTGAAAATTCTTCTACATCTGTAGCAAATCTTCATGGACTGATATATGAGGTCGAAAATGCCACTTGGAGGACTGATAGGTCATCTTTTGCCCTAAAAATTTGGCTAAACTGCTGAAAACTGGGGCTCAGAGATGGATTTGGTCCTTCAAATATGTAATACCTGTGTATAAACCGAAAGAGGTTTTTGTATATTGATTTGTTTTGAGAAAAAACCTCTCTTGGTTATTTGAAAATCATTTTCATTTTCCCAAGATCTGTATTTCAAAAACATGTGTAAAACAAGGAAATTCTGAGATCCAAAAATTAGGGCTCAGAGATGGATTCCATTCTCCCAATATGCAATACTTGTATGAAAACTAAGAGAGGTTATTGTTCTTTAACATGTTAGGAACAAAAACCTCTAAGAATTTTGAAAAATGATTCTCCATTCACTCAGAATCACCGTTTTAAAATGATGCCTTTTCATACTAAAATGCCAATTTAAGTGGCTTGAAATGCCCTGAAATTTCGGTCTTAGCTGTCGAAAGTCCACTTTTGGTGGCTTGGAGACCGTATTGAAACAACACTAAGCCACGAAAAGCTTATTTTTGAGTTTTTTTAGCGGGTTCTCCTCTCTACATCTTCTTGAATGTTCTTCTGCGCCTGCAAAAACCAAAATTCAAATTCTGTAAATGGAGATTAACGCGTTGGTTTCAGGGATGGCCTTGAGCAGTAAGGATGCATGTATAGAATGTGGAGTGTACTAAGGATATGGTTCTGATTTTGAGGGTTTAACCACTAGATTGGTACTTGAGTAAGATGGTGGTGGATTCTGGTGATAACCACGAGATAGCCAGCATAACAATCATTTTTAACTGGAACTCAATGCTTTGTGGAGGTTTAACTGTAGTCGTGGGACAGATGGTGGGTAGGCTAGGGTTTTGATTTCCATCAGTCATTTCAGATCAATAGCCACCAATTTATTATTTACTGTAATCCCCCGGTCTTTTCGGTGGTTTAAAGTGCTAGATTATGACATGCCTCATGCTGACGAGTTTGATTTTGGTGGACAGATAACCATTTTCCTTTTTTGGCCTTTTCAATGGTTAAGAGAATCTAGGGTTTATTCACAAGCTGCTGAAAACCAGGCTTTTCGGTGGCTAATGAACCATTGGTACGTTCTCCTAAGCCACCGAAAGTCTCCTTTCCAAAATTTATTAAAAACGACGTGAATGATCCTTTTGATGGTTAATGTCTTCTTGGACCACCTCATTTAGCTGCCGAAACCTGGGCCTTTCGGTGGCTACTGAACTATTGGTGAGTTCGCCTAAGCCACCGAAAGTTCCCTTTCCAAAATTTTATAAAAAACGTAATCAACAAGCTTTCGATGGTTAATGTGGTCCTAAGTCAAAACTGTTAGCTGCAGAAATTTAGGCTTTTCAGTGGCTAATGAACTATTGGAAAGTTCACCTAAGCCACCAAAAGCTAAAACTTTCAAATTTCTTGAAAAATAGAGCACCAAATATTCCAATTTTGTTAATCACCCAAACATCTTTCATAATATACCCTGAAATATTCACTACTATGAAAAACAAAGTGTCTAAGTTTGACCTATTGAAAATTAATTTATTTAGGAGATAACGGGTACTTTCTTGAATAATGAAGAGGATAGTTTATGATGGTCTTAGAATGTGAATTCTGGTATTCGCACTGCTTAAGGTTGCTATGAGGCAATTATTTATAGTAGGTGGGAAAATCAGAACATCTAGTGGCAGTCTAATCTATGGTCCTGGAAGTGTCATATTAAAATGCTTTGCTTTTTTTGGTTGGTATTGGAAAACAAAGTCTCTCTTGGAAAAATTTGAAGAAAAGAGGATGGCAGGGACCTGGTATTTGTTTCCTCTGTGAGAAAGTTGAGGAGACTTTGGATCATCTTTTATTCTCTTGTCTAGTGACGCAGTTGGTCTATCAAGAATTGCATAGGTTACTGGTTTTATCTAAAAGATGGGGTTTTGTTTCCTTTAACCATAGCTTGTTTGAGTGGGTCATCGGGGGCTCTTCTTGGATTGTTCTTTTAATCTATGTAAGCTAGGCTATTTGGAGGCATTGGAATCTTGTTTTATTTGAGAATAGAGCTGTGAACATTATGCAATTGCTTTGCTCTATTATAGGTGATCCTCGTGCTTTACAGGTTGACAAGGCTTCGTAGATGAGATGCGTCATTAATCCTTCCTTTGATATTATTTTTTCAGTTGTTCATTTTGATGGTGTTGGGATGGCCTCGGGTGTTGGTATGGTACTGTCCCTCTCTAATTCTCATGTGCTCAAAGTATGGATGGGATGTGGTGGAGGTTCTAACACCCACAGTGAACTTTTAGCTTTGGCAAGGCTCTTGTTTTTTGCGAGGCATCGAGATATTCATTCTATGAAAGTCATTAGTGACTCCAAACTCATAATTGACAGAGATCTTCACAAGGAAAAGGTTCAGGTTGTCTTGTTGGAGTGGTGGATTTCTCACATCATACAACTTCAAAACTCCTTTCATTCCTTATCTTTCCATCTTGTGTATAAGGAGTACGATTCAGATGTGGATCTTCTATCGAAGAAAGGCTTATCTTCGCCTAATGGTTTATTGAAGTTTGAGGAATGGCAAAAAAGTGTATTGATTTATGAGGGATCCATTCCCTTCTATGTAGGTTGATTGTTTTGTTTTATCCCTAGTGGTCTAAGTCTTCTCAGTTTTGATACGTTGTTAAGACTAAAAAAATTGTTCCTTCAGGATCCTTATTGATTTTGGTTTCTTTTCAGTTTAAAGCAATGTGTTTTCTCTTGCCAGCATGTTGGCTATTTTTCAATCCGTTTCTAGAAATTCGATGTATTACACCTGCGGTTTACTCCCTTGTAATGGTGTCTTTCCTTATCAATCTGTGGGTAGCTAGCTTTTTGTTGACATTGAAAGACTGATGTAAAAACCCCTATATAGTTTGATTATCTATGAAAATCAACTATAGTCTTTTTCTTTGGGAAAAAAATGGATGTTGTTATTGCCATAAAAGTAATTTTATTGGTAAAATATATGAAACTACTAGTACCATTTTTGTCTGTGTGTGTGGTTACGGTTAATAACTTAGTTGACTTGGGTAGGCATTACATTTGGTATCAAATCAAGGTTTTAGCTCTATGTGACCTTAAGGATGAATATGTATAGAATACATAAATGAATATGTTCTCTAGGTTATAGGATAGCCCAATCTGATCCAAGAGGATATTGGTGGACACCCACCTATTCCTCTTGGACCCCCACCATTGTTTCTTTTAGTTTTCCAGTTTCCTTAATTGTAGCACAATTTACTATTTTTGGCAGTTTTCATGTCCTAAACTTCTAGAGCCGTTTTGAGGCCCTAAACGACGTTTTTTTGGCATCGAATGGTCGGGTAAATATGAGTCCGTTCTGGACTTGATATTTGTTGTTTATGGATGTAGTCCTTAAATAGATCTTTCTAACGATGTATCATGCGCGTCAAATGGAGGTAGTATGCTAAAGTTATGACCCCATGAAATTGATGTACCAAGTTACCCAACGGGGCCCACATTAAGGCGGTTCACCTCCTAGGGTTAGGTTTTTGGATGTGTAGGGTTTCCTTGTTTCTCAATAATATATAGGCCTTCGAGCCTCATTGTAACACAAAGTTCAGAGGCATGTAACCGCCACATCTCTTCTCAGAGATAAGCTACCAGCACTCTAGCTAGTTTATTCCCATTCTGTATGTAAACAAGTTTCAGTTATTGATTAATGAAATGAAGTGTTATTTCCACTGCATATTTGTTTCTATGGTTATTTGTGTATTCTGTTGCGTTCCTGCATAAATCCGGATCACAATCTCCTAATAGATTTATAGAGGGAACACTTTGAGTCTCCCAGACATGTACCAGAGCCAAAGAGTATTTAAAATAGATGGTAAAAAATTTATGATTATTTCTAATGTTAATCTTATTATTGTTTTTATTGAAAAAAAATTATTACTCATAAAAAAAAAAGAGAATCTTCACTCTCACTTGAAAAATCGTTTAACCAATCCTTTAAGAAAAAAAATGGAAGGGAAAAGCTAACAAAAGTGAAAATATTATCGTCTAAAATTTGGGAGTGGGTTAAACTAAAATACAAGATCCACGAGGTGACAATGTCACTGCAATTGTTAGTAGCTATTTCTATAACGCAAATGGTATAGAAAAAAAACTAGCTTGTTTGATCTTTAAGCAATTTTGACCATCCACTAAAGTTTTGACATGCTACTCTTATGGATTATGTAATCTAAACATATGGATTATGTAATCTAAACATAATTATGTAATCTAAACATAACTTGATTTTATATATATATTTTTTTTCAATGTGGTTCACGCGCCGGCTTGACCGACGGGCTACATCCACGGAATAATTTCAAGAGGGCCCACCCGAAGGGGCCTCACTCTCGGCACACTTCATGCCTAACCCCAAGAGGGTCGAGGAGAATGGATCCCGTGACCTCACTTGCCAGGAGGCCTAACTATGGTTGCTCGACCGCTTGAGCTAACTCTTGGGGCTATAACTTGATTTTATATAAATGCTCTTATGGTTTATGTAATCTAAACATAACTTGATTTTATATAAATGTATTGATTATGTAATCTAAATATCATGATGATGTGTGACATGTTAGACCTTAATATCCCTTTAAATGTTGGCAAAGACTTGGTTCTCATGATTCTAATTTGTAGTCATGATGTGTGATTTCAGCCTCAAAAGTGTTTTCATCATGGGAAGCGGAGAAGGCTCCACAGCCATGGAGGTATTACGGCACAAGAACATCAAAAAAGCGCACAACCAGGGAGGTATTACAACACAAGAAAGTCAAGAAAGTGGTAATGTCTTGACGGTGATGTGTGACATCGATAAGGTCTAACCACCCGTTTCCATTAATTTATGGTTTTATTGCTTTTATTTTGAATTTTTTTGGACTTAAATAAAACATTGCTTCCGGGATGTTGTTGATTTTTACCGCAAATACCTTGTTGTGAAAAGAGAAGCCTTATGCAGTTCTGGCCTTAGCATTAAACTTAAATGAAACCTTGCAATATTGTCATATTTTATTAAAGTAATATCCTAAATCAAACATTTTAAAACCTATTTTCTCATTTCATATTATGTTGTAATTATTTTATTCAAAAATATTAACCTAAATAATTAAATTCTTAATGCCTTTAAAACCTACTTTCTATGTTTTAAATGTTGCTCTTAAATGGAATTGGATATGGGGTTGCACGTCCTTTGATTCATTTCAATTCATTCAGAGCTATAAATTTGTTTCTATGATATCGCAGTTCTATTATTATATCAGTGATGTAAGCTTGGGACCCCGACTTGCTAAGAGTAGTTTCTAATCTTTATTTGTGAACAACGTCGATCCTGACTTGCAAGTAGCATTTATATATATTAACAATTTTTTAATGCTTCATTTACTCAAACTATACTTTATACTTCTTCGGTTCTTGCTAAAGTTTAAATCTTTAATCGACATTCTTTGAGGCAGGGCTGAGCTCGAGAACATAGATGAACGATTCAACGTCATAATAGGAGACCTCACAGATCCTATGGAAGGAGGTCCTTGTTTTCAATTGTACACAAAATATTTTTATGAGCTTTTTTAAAGCCAAAGCTGAGCCACAGAGGATTGTTTGTTACTCAGGTATAACATCACAATAAAATCGCTATTTTTTAAAGATTGTAGTTGGCTAATTCCCCATATAGATTTAAAGATTGTATTTTTTAATTGGTGGGTAAATTCATTGGAATGTATGGTGTAAAAGTCATTTTTTGTTTTTATTTATTTAATTCATGCTAGAATAACAGTTTTCACATTTCTTGAATGGTGAACAGTCTTAAAAAAAATCTTGGATATTGGAAGGCTGATTTCGATTGATGGCTTCCACCAGCAGCTTTCCTTGAACAGATTGTTGAGCTTCGGTACTTGAGCAAATCTATGAGTCAGTATGCCTGCATACATAGTTCTCTGGCCAAAATCATTTTGTGTTCTCTTTTTAAGAACGTGATTTTATTCATTATCTTATCCCATTTTCCCAAAATTCAATATTTATGAAATCTGTGTGAAATAAAATTAAATCTTTGTGATTATGTGGTTTAAACATGAAGAATTTATTTACATACCGCATAATAATTGTACTCCAAAACACCCCCGGATGCGGGTGACAGGCGGGCACACGAAACCCAAAGCAGCAATGACATGCCCCAGTACGTCACCAGGCACATCACCCCTCACGTTGGTGCTAACTCAATGCACACGTGGCCAAGTGACAACCTAGACCAGACCCCCACTTAGCTCACGCGCAGATGTGATGATTACTCCCCCAGGCATGACGAATCGCCCGCTCCAGGTGACGGTGAGCACATTTCTCCACGAAGTATATGTCCTCTCGACAGTTAAGGTTGAGCAGGATGGGTACAGAGCATTAATGGTCAACCTTAATGCGTTTTGGGTTTAGCATCAGGGGTGTTTTGACTCCCTGGACAGACATCTCACCTTATTCCTTTTGGCTCAGACCACTCTGCAAAATCGTCGCTCCCCTCTGTCTAGACTTCTACACGGAGAGCCATTTTCTACCACCTTCCTTCCCTCCGCTTCCAGACTCTCAGTGATAAGCATGCCGCCACACCGAATCGGCCCTCCCAAGGGTGGAAGGGCTAGTAGAGGCAACTCCAGGCTGCCACCTTTCACCGGTTAGGTCAGCACAAAGGGTTTCGATGTAGAAGTTCCAAATGAGTTGCGGGAAATGATAGACAACTAGGAGGATGAGCTTTCGCGCTCCCTCTCATCAACAAATCGCACACTAGCCCACAGAGGAAACTATTGGATTATTAAAAACCTGCTCACCAGACTCATTTTGAGCTCAGTCCATCTCCATGTCGCCCCAGAAGCTCAACCTGTTGGTCACACTCCGAAAGCTCAACCTGTTGGCCATGCTCAACCTGAGCCTGCGCTACCCTCGACGACTTTGGTCTCCCTTCCTCCTTCCTCCGTTCAGGCCCCCTCCATTTCCTCCAGCCTCTGCTCCTCCTCACCCCACTTCCACCCCTGCACCCAGCTTCCCCCCCGTCCCTGCTACCATCCCCATTTCTCCCCCACTTCCTCAGCGCGAGTTTGCTAGGAAAAAAGGAAAGTCTACCAAGGAACCTCCACCTAAGAAAACATCTCCATTACCAGTCAAGCAACCTATCACCAACAACAAGGAAAGCTCGAACTACCCCAAAGGAAGCAGATCACACAGTAGCGCCAATGGTTCGGGTGAAGATGTAGAGAGAAATAAAGTACATGGCCTGCAGTGGGGCACCAGTTACTGCTGCCCAATCACTGAAGTGCCCTTCGAAAAGCTTTAATGCTAGGTTCAATGCACCAAGTTTCCTCTTCCTGGTTATTTTTTGGTTTATTGCTCCTTAGAGCAGTTTTTTTTAGGTCAAGTCAAGATTGTTTGTCTCAAACTGTTAGTATGTTTTGTAAGATAGGTTTTCCTCGTCTTTGGGAGGATCACCCAAACAGTCACAACATGCCTTTCACCTTCAGGCAAGTTGTTATGCTTTTTCTAGTTTTGCTTTTGTGTTTGATGGACACATTGAATTGTACTATTATCTGTATTTTTATCTCTCCTTAATAGAATAGATCTGAACTTACAAAAAAATTTGTACTCCAAAACACGAATAGAATCTGGCACGTTTTCATGCCCACAATCTCTTGTAGTATGTCCCATAAGTCTGGAGTCATTCTTATCCTAGGGACTGTTAAGAGTAGGGAACAACACGATTACAGTAGGAATAGAATGGTCCAGTTACAACTTTAACAGGGTTATATTTAAGAGCAAATCTTTTTTATTATTTTGGCCTGCAAACATGCATTAATAACTACTGGCACTTACACCTTATCGATGTCACACATCACCACTTTCTTGACGTTCTTGTGTCGTAACACCTCCCTGGTTGTGCGCTTTCTTGAGGTTCTTGTGTCGTAATACCTCCCTGGCTATGGAGCCTTCATCGCCTCCCATGATGAAAACACTTTTGAGGCTAAAATCACACATCATGACTACAAATTATAATCGTGAGAACAAAGTCTTTGCCAGCATTTAAAGGGATACAACTAAGGGATATTACCAGATGCAAATTACTTAATTACTTACTTCGGGTGGAAAACGAGAGCCTTATGCACTAGTAATTTGTGATAGATAAACTCGTCCACTTCTGCGCTTTGTAACTTTCTGTCTATAACAAGCTCTGTCCGCAAGAGCAAGAAATCCTTATTGATGTTCAGAGGAAAGGTAATTCAGAATTTTTATTTTATATATGTCTAGATAGTGTACTGCGTATATTTACCTTGCCGAATGGTTCTGTATCAAGCAACGCTATACCCAGCTGGTAATTGCTCACTCTGGTATGAAGAATGTTGTGAAGACAACATTTTGCAACTTTCAGTCTATAACAAACACCTGTCTGCAAGAGCAAGCAAGCTTTATTGACATTAAGAGAAAAGGTAATTCACAATCTTTAATATTTTATATATTTATAGATAGTGTATTGTGTATATTTACCTTGTCGAATGGTATGGTTCTGTATCGAGCACCGCTATATCCGAATAATTCACTCGAGCTCTTCCTCTTCGTTGTACTTTGCAAACCCACTTTCCCCTCGAAACGTTAAGGTAACTATGACCAGTAAAAGAAGCAAAATTTAAGAATGACACGTCATTTTCGAGTTGAGATCGATAGATTTAATTCAGTTCTCGCCCATACAATAAATTAGACAGAGGACAGAGGACAGAGGACGATGAGCTTCTTACATAATGAGAGTGTGCATGAAAGGAGGAGGACAACCTCAAGGTGGATTTGGTACACGTACATGTATGGAGAAAGACACTTGGTGTCCATGCACGAGGATGACAAAGGTTTGAATTTAGGTTTAATTTTGCATTAACACGAAGGCCTCGGGTGTTGGAACTCCATCCAACCATATATATATTATAGGTTATATACCCAGGGCTACCCTAAGTCAAGCAGCCTCCAATGTGGGAAGTAAAGATCAAGACGCTAATGCAAGCATCCAAATACCAACCAACATTCAAATAATTATATTTTTTTAATTACATTTAATAAAAAAGATTACGAACTTTAGAAAATTAAAAGCAAAATGAACTTAAATGTAACTCCAATCGAAGATTTTTTTTTAAAAATGGCATAGCATAAGCAAAGTGAGATAGTAAAATTTTAAAAAGTGAATAGCGCAAGCAAAATGAGAGAAAAGCCAACGTATATTAAAAAAAAAAAAAACTTTAAAAAATCACTCCAAAGGCCTGTCATTTATGGGAAATGTAGAGTTAAATTAGCAACACTTCAACAAAACTTGGAAAAAATCCCACGATAACTTGGCATATTAAAAAAGCAATATCATAACTCCTAAATTAACTCAACAGCAAAAATTTAATGAAACGTTGTGATCCTCGAGAAAACTCAACGAACCCCAACAATAACTTGATAGATGGGCAATAACTCGACATTAACTTGGTATCTTGACCATAACTCGTCGATTTTCCCCACAATGAGTGATAGACAACTAACGAGTCTTAGTGAGCATGGGCTACTCAACTCGCACCAAGTTAATCTGAATTAGTATTTATATTTCTATGTAATTGCAAGTTTATTCAACTATCTATGTACTAAATTGTCAACACGAAGAATTGGTATGAAATCTTGCTCACAAAGTTATTAGATTGATGAAATGTAGTTTATTGGGACTTAATGACAAGGCATGGATGAAATTAATCCGTCTAAAAAGTAATTAGTTATAAACTTAAAAATGTTTTTCTATTTATGTTGTTTCTTCCTTTTGATTTCTATAGAAACAAATTGATTACCTTGGCTTGCTCTATGAATAACATAAACAAATAACAAAAAAAACATAGAAGCTTCATTATATATAGAATCATTATACATAGAAATCATTACATTATATTCTACCATGTCCATGCCTTCCTATATATTACATTCTTTCAAACGTTGATTTGTTTTATAGATTGAAAGCATTTCTAGAACACATGACACAAATCCATGAAAGAGATGCCATGAAGATGTTAAGAGCAAATTGGCTAAGATGACATGAACAACTTGCATTGAACATAGATTTAAGGTGGTGTTTCCACGCCACTGGTCTTCATGTATATATGATTAACATGATCTAGTTGGATATACTTATCAACTTTTGGATCTTCAACCTATAACTTATATTCTAGACTGTTGTCCCTATCTGTCTTGTTTGATTCGTATATGGAAAGAGACTAACCAAGATATTTTATAGGGACGACAATCTAGAATATAACTAAGTAAGTTATATATATATATATATATATATATATATATA